>PVKA01001816.1:46173-58679 GCA_004027165.1 Ctenomys sociabilis | reverse complement strand
TGAAGAAGTTGAATCATAACTATTTGCAGATGACATGATACTTTACTTGGAAGATCCCAAAAATTCCACCAAGAAACTACTAGAACTGATCAAAAATTTAGTAGCATAGCAAGATACAAAATTAATACTCAAAGTCAACAGCATTTCTCTACACAGATAATAAGCACACTGAAAGGGAAACAATAGAAACAATACCTTTTACAATAGCACCATGGAAAATGAAATACCTTGGGATTCACTTAACCAAGGAACTCAAACAGCTTTTCATGGAAAATTACAACACCCTAAGAAAAGAGATTATAGAGGATTTCAGAAAATGGAAAGATATTCCATGCTCCTGGATAGGAAGATCCAACATCGTGAAGATGGCCATACTCCCAAAATTTCTGTACAGATTTAATGCAATCCCTATCAAACTGCCACCAACATACTTCCCAGACATAGAGAAATCATTCCAAAAATTTATTTGGAACCACAAACGACCTAGAATAGCAAAGGCAATCTTGGCCAATAAAGACAAGGCAGGGGGCATCACAATTCCTGACTTGAAATTATACTACAAAGCCACTGTGATAAAATCAATATGGTATTGGCAACAAAATAGATCTGAGGATCAATGGAATAGATTAGAAGGTGAAGAAGCATCTATAAACACACTCAGCCATAGGATCTTCAAAAAAGGGACCAATCATACTTACTGGAAGAAAGATAGCCTCTTTAACAAATGGTGCTGGAAAACATGGCTTTCTACATGCCAAAAATTAAAACTTGACCCAGCTCTATCACCACGCACTAAATTAAAGTCAAAATGAATTAAAGATCTAAACATTAAAATAGAAAGACTCAATCTCCTGGAAGAGAAAGTGAGAGGGGTAGGTAAAGAGTTCATGAACAAACATATATTTGCATGGGAAACACTTGAAAGAATCAACAACTGGGATCAACTCTTCTTGAGGAGCTTCTGCATGTCAAAATAAATTGTCAACGGAGTGAAAAGACAACCCACAAATTTTGAAAAAATCTTAACTAATAAGCAATCAAACAAAGGTCTGCTGTCTAGAATATATAAAGAACTAAGATATAACAGGGCCCTCAAAGTTAAAGACCCAATTCAGAAATGGGCATCTGAGATGAATACACACTTCTCAGAGGACAAAATTAAAGAAGCGAATAAATATATGAAAAAATGCTCCACATCGCTAGTCATCTGTGAAATGCAAATAAAAACAACACTGAGATATCATCTCACTCCAGAAAGAATGGCTATCATAAGGAAATCAACCAACAACAAATGTTGGAGAGGTTGTGGGGAAAAGGGAACACTTCTCCACTGCTGGTGGGAATGTAGACTGGTGCAACAATTGTGAAGATCAGTGTGGAGACTACTCAAAAGAGTAGGAGTAGAAATCCCATTCAAGCTGGCTATCCACATACTGGGAATTTTCCCAGAGGAAATGAAAACATTGTATCATAGTGATATATGTGTACCTATGTTTATAGCAGCACAGTCTGTGATAGCAAAATTTTGGAAACAACCAAGATGTCCATCACATGAGGAATGGTTGAAAAAGATGTATTTTTATATAATGGAGTATTACTCAGCTATTAAGAATGATAAGTTTGAAGCATTTATACTGAAGTGGATGCCACTTGAACATATACTCGTAAGTGAAATAAACCAGACACACATATGTAAATATCACATAGTTCTTCTAGTATAAGAGAGGGAAAAGAAGAAATACAAATGGAAATGTACAACAACAAGTGAAAACAATTGAGTCAGATAAGGCAAAGTGAATGGCATATGCTGCAGGATACTAATCAGCTTTTCTTATGGATGGTTAACTAACTAAGTTCACAGATCAAAATTGGAGAAATAGAAGAGCCACAAGGCCAGCCAACATTTTGGCCCTAGCCTTTCAAGGTCAGCGAAGACTCAGGACATAGGAGAACCTGTACTGCAACATCATGAAACTCAATTGAGCTCCAAATTTTCTAAACAAGGAGATTATGGAGCCACAGAGGAAAGAGATTGAAGTTCTATAGTGTGCCTGGGGAGAGTCACATGGAGAGAAAACTTTCTCTGAGGCTCTCACAGAGAGCAAACTGGTCAAGCATTGGCCGTGATTCATCCACATGGATGACACAGACAAAGGATCTACAGAGTACGGTACAGGATTATAAGGCAGACCCTGAGTGGAGTTGACTGATCTCATCAGAAACACAAGCTGCATTTTTTGTTATATAGTTCTTGCTCTATCTCAGTCTTAAACATCCAGCAGAAAAGTATGAAATTAGGTATATAATGTGGGGCCATAATAATAAGTTGAGCTGTAAATGGCTGCAGTCAACAACTTCCTTAGATAATTCACTATTGTTGTGGAAGGCTGGACTGCGCTCGATTTTGTCGTCAAGTTCAGGTACTTAAATTAGTAGAATGACAATTGAGTGCCCATCTTTGACAGGTGTAGACAACGGGAGGGGTATCGAAAGGAAGAATCATGATATGTATGTATGGACAGTGTAGTTCGGATAGATATGCCTTGCTTCTACATAATTCTATGAGAGGCAAGATTTGCACCATTGGTGGTTGGACAAGATATTATGTCAGCGTCTAGTACTATGGACAACCACTAGGAAAATAACAAGGTAGAAAGTATTAATTATTGAATCTTTGATGTAAGTCAGGTATAAAAAATAAGATACATAAATAGCTACGCTCTCTTAATTTACTGATAAGAGACATCTGCTATAATAATGTCTGTAAGTATAATATCATGTATGCACCTTGTATGATACCAAAACATTATGAAAACAGTTTGCAATGTATTAAGTTATCTAATCCATCTTGTCAAGGTATCTTAAAACTGTCTCATTGATATTTGTACTTCAATAAAATAAAAATTAAAAAAATAAAAATAAAAATCTATTAACTATTAGTCTCACTGCTAGTAGTCTTACCCAGAAAGGAGATAGGATCCATGATGCCCAAATAATATCCAATTGTTTCAACACACTGCTAATAAATAATCACTAAAAATCAAAATAATTTCATTTAGAACAGCATTTAAATTAACCAGATATCCAGTAGTAGGTTTAACCAAGATTGTGTGAAAATTCTCTTTGAAAGATCCATATAGAAATTTGCAAAAATTTAAATTTTTCAATAAATGAAAAAATGTTCTGTTTATGGATTGGAATACAGCATTAAGTGACAACACATCTCATGGCGACATGTTGGATAATAAAAGTGGTGTCAGCATTCTGATGAACTGTCTGCAGAAATAGAAAATGAAAAAGAACTGGAGAAATTAGAAATTCAGTCCAAAGATGTATCTTAGACTACAAAGGACATTTTCTAGCCAACACAATCTTGGCAAAAATAATAGAATGATTCATGTCTTCTCATTTCCTTTTTTATATATTTATTTTAGTGCAGGGTCTATGGGGACTACAAGGTCTCACTACACAGATAAGACTTACAGTGATTCTCCTGCTTCCAGCTTCCCAAACGCTGGGATTACAGGCGCGAGCCGCCATGCCCAGTTTCAATTGCCTTCTCAGCATGCCCCTGGGGCGAGGCCAGCACGGCTGACTGGGGATTTATTTCCAAATTTTTATGAAGTCAAATAATAGTGAACAAAATTAAATGTTCAGAACAAAGAACCTGTCCTTTCCCTGGACGGCTGGTACATATATCAGGTTCATTCAGTGGGCTACGGAGGTTCCCTGTAACAAGCGGTTCTGAGACAAGTGGGAACCCACGCACCAAGGATGAAGGTGAATCCGTCCCTCAGCCATACATGAGCCAGAAATGTAGCTATGACAAACGTATTAGACTCAAGACCATAACGCTACTAGAAAAAAATATAGATAAGAATTCCATGACCTCGGATACAACACAAAAAGCAAAAGAACATATGGATAACTTTTAGCTTAGTAGATAGTAGCTATGAATAAAAGTACAGCTTGCAGCTCCACAGAGAAGGAATTTCACGAGGAAACCAGTTATTCTATTGTAAAAGTGCACTATGCATGTCAGTATAGACAGAGAACATGACTCGGGTCCAGTCATGACAACGCTTTATTCCCTTTGAAATTCTGGATGGCAGGCCCCTCCTGAAGCAGCCATTCTGAAGGCTGCATCAGAGTGGTGTCCACGTACTGCCACATCTCACTGTCCCCATCATCTCTCGAATGTCTTGAGATCTCTCCATACACTGTTCTCAAGAGCCTGCTTCTTTTCTGAGTCCTCTATTCCAGAGTCACATGACCCTGCCTCCCATGTCCCTCCACCCCCTTCGGCACTGGGATCTCTGCAGGGAGAAGGGTGCCTTCCTTGAACCTCATAGCAATGGCAGCCTGTGGTTTTGGTATTAAGACAACTTCAGACTTTGAATCCCCAGACCCCACTGCATGACTAATAGTCCTCTTACTGTCCTGCAGCACTGCAGTATTAAATGCTGCACCCGGAGCCTTGCGTGCTGAATCTGCTATCTTGCTGGCCCCCACCCCCGCCAACAACAGTACTTATGGAGACCTCAACTCACCTGGCTAGTGTGGCTACCTGTAGCACAGGGATGTACCTTATTTCCTGTCATTGCCAAAGCCACAGGAGATACAGAAGCAGAGTATGTGGAAGGCACCATGCATGCACCTTGTCCCAGCCTCATCCTCAAAAGAACTTCAGTGATGGCAAGAATGCAGGTTCCTGAGCAGGCGCGCTGTGAAGGAGTCTGCCCAGCATCTTGGGAGCTGCATTGCTGCTGAGCAGTGTGCGTGGACAATGTACCATGAAGATGGCGGTGGAGGATGGAGGATGCTACCAGAACAGAGCGGGCAGCTGCCAAGGATGCCGGCAGTGCCCTTGGTGCACAGGACAGATCACAGAATGAAGAACCAGAGTCCAAAGCTCTCACTGGGCCAGGATTGGGAAGCTTTGCTCTAGCCCGACCCTCTAGTCTCTTGGCTATCCAGGAACATTAAGCCCTGGTCATTATTTTACAGATAGGTGGATAAGGGTAGGGCTCCCTTCAGCTCCACACTGTAATTCTATGCTGAGGTGGATCAGAAGGCAACGTGTTCTTCAGACAACCAGTCTCCATTACAGCCCTCTGTCTGCTGCCCAGGGCTGGCAGTGAGTGTCACTTATTTTAAGTGGTAGGTCGAGGCTGTCCCAGGGTGCCGGTTCCAACCTACAAGAACATCTCTTTCTTTGTTCCCACAATGGCTTCTTCCATTAGACAAAAGCGCAAATTTCGCACATCAGCCTTCTGAAGGGACACTGGATTATTTTCCCTGGAATGGGAGTTGGAAAAGAACATACACTATTTTCTTAATTATGACCCATGCTCTATATTGCATTTAACCTAATATCCCACGGACTTTGTGTGTGACACATACTGACATGCGCATAGCCATATATGAAGCTCTACATAGTGGTGAGAGTCCTCTCACTGAGCACTAGAAATAGGAAAGATGAATCAGGAATGAGGAACTTGTCTCCTACTTAGCAGCCAGTTCAAGAGTCTCCCAACCCATGCTCTCAGAGCTCAGAGACAATCTGAACATTGTGTAGCTGAGGAAGGAAGGCCAGCGAGGTCCTAGCAGTGAGCAAAGCTCAATTCCATGGGCCTGTGCAAGAGGGTCTATGCCTACTTCAAGCTGAGCTACCTAAGGGAGGTCCGTAAGTAATCTGACAGCAACACAGCAGTGGGGCTGAGCATTCACACACATACAGAGCCAAAAGAGCACCACCCCTTCATGCAGACTGCAGTTTATTCTTTCTCTTTGACTACCATGGACTGTCCAGGCCTCCCAACACTGCCAGCCTCACTGAGGAACACAGTGCCACTGGTTCCATGCACAGGGCATGGGGATGTGGTGAAGAGTGTAACTCATCCTCTGCATGGCTTTGTTGCTCTTGTCTGTGTGAGAGTAGACCGGAAAACCAAGCTTGTCCATGGCCTGGCCCTGCACGTAGACGACGTAGGAGACAAGGCCTTGGCTCCGGTACTCAGGCAAGGTGCCTGCAATCCGCGTTTCTCCAGTCTGGTCCATCAGGGACCAGGACACCAGTGACCCCTCAGGCCCCAGCAGACAGAAGCTCGGAAAGCTCCGGATGCAGCGCTCGATGAACCTCTGGCTCCTCTCGTTGCCACCAAACAACCAAAAGTTGTTCAAAAAAGTAGATTGGGTGACATCCAGGGATGAGAGTTTAAATAGCTCTTGGTTGCTGCGGAGAGGCAAAGAAGAAATAGAAGCTGCGAATATAATGATATGCGTGAGTTCTCACCGCTTCACTCCCAGGCCAGGCAGTGGCAGTGGCAAAGAGCAGGAGTACGGATGAGTCTGCCATAAGGGGGACCAGAAAGAAATCCAGCATAGTTGGTGGGGTGTGGGAGGAAAAGCTGACATGAGAGAAGTGGATCCCATTTATTTTCAGTAAGAAGGGACACAGGGTCTTCTTTTTAGCAGAGAGACCACGATCTGAGTTACACTTAAGAAACATTCTGAGTGCTCTAGGATACATTGTAGGGTCTAAGGCACAAGCACGGGGAGAAGGAGGGCAATTGCTTTGGTGGAGAGGTGGAGCAGGACAGAAGAATGTTTCCCAGACTCACATGGCCCTGGGTTTGCCGCCAGTAGGGGCCAGATTCTTTTCATCCAGCAGGGAAGGGGCCAGTTTCTTAGCTGTCTGAGATGCCAGATAGAGGAAGTTTTCTGAGTGTTGGACTTGGCAATATTTAGTGGCCGCAAGACTTTGTATCACCTCATCCAGGCCTGATTGGGAACCTAGATGCATTTATGAAGAGACAAGATAGCTTTAAGTGCATTCTAGGGGAACATCTGCAGCTAAGCGGGGTAGACCAGAAAGCTCCAGTTCTGCGTGCAGAGCGGCTGCTGTGTGGATAGTCTCCTGGGGAGATCTGGGTAATTTTCTGTTTTATGTAAATGAAAGCATATGCAGTCTGACGACATTCATGGTCATATTCACTGTGGCTGTACTAAGACTGCAGCTAAGTTTTCTGGACAACATAATCATGTAGTTTTGAGAATTAAAAGTAATGAGATATAAAAACCTGTAGCCGGCATCTGCAGAGCTATAATCGCAGTGTTAGATTCTCGCAGGAATGGATCCCGACAAGACCACATCTCCTGGTGTCTGTTCCCTGGAGCAGTCCTTTCCTTTCCTACCCCTGGTCCTGACTTTGGCTATGTGATTTGCACTCACCAATGGAAAGAGCAAATTCAGGGCAAGAAGAAGACTGGTGGTGGTTGTACCTTGGGGCTTTCTCTTTGATCCTGATTGTTTCAACTGACATCACAAACATTGACCCAGGCTGGCTCTCTGGTGGCACAAACTGCTGTGATGTGGCCATCTCCAGCAGCAGCCAGCACTCACCGAGCGCGGAGCCATCCTCCAGGTATGTGAGGCCGAGCTGAGGGAGCAGGTGCTGGGCTCTCCCATCAGAGCACCCACCTTGCAGAGATGAGCCCTGAAGGGGCATTGGCTTAATAATGTTTGCTGTGCAGCAAAAGCCAGTGGACACACTCCAGCTTTGTTCAAAGCTCTTCTTATTCAAAACTAATCTTTGAAGAGTCCTGAGACCATTATTGATCTCATGCCTATATGTGGAGAAACATGATTTCAGAGAGGCTAAGTCACTTCGCAAGGGTCACACAGAGAGGAGACAGCACATGCCACCCTCAAGTCCCTGACCCCAAGAACGCAGACTCATGACCATGAAGGCACTCCTGGTGATCTGCGAGGTGTTTTAGGACTGTGACTGCCACTCATGGTCCAGGAAGGGGTAGGGGAAAAGCTCTGCCACTAGCACCTGTCACACTAAGAATCTTGAACAGCTGCAAGGTAGGCCACACGTTCTTTGCAGTAGTCGATGATGACTTTCCCCCTTGCAGGCCTAGATGCACAGCACAACAGCAGGCTGAGGGGCTGGAGCTGTGAGGGTGGAAGCAAGCTCACCTGCTGCTTTCTCAGGACACAAACGTGGGTCAGCACTTACCTAGTCATTTACTCACTTTGAATTTGGAGATGTTGTTTCCAATTGATGACCTCTGGGGAGGCAAGGAATTCCCGAGCATTTCGGAGATCCCTGGAGTAGACTTGGTAAGTATTGGTGTAGTGGTCAAGGTTATCTGTCATATCCTGTTATTGTTTAAAGAAAAAGAATGAAATGTCTCTTGTAGGTTGTGATTTTAATGCTAGTTCAGTTTTCTGTAATATTTTAAAGTAATGAAGTATTACTAAAAAGTAATACTAAAAGTAGTACTTAAAAGTATTACTTCTGCTGCTGCAATCTACTTATTTATGAATGATGTAAATCATGAGGTCAAATATTCAACCAGTAATGGAAAATTCCAGTACAGTATCACCTCCTACCCATGCACTACCCTAACTTTTCAAAGGACAGACACAGCTATTTTGCCAGTATTCCATGTCTCAATCATTCTCAGCATAAGATGAAAGTGATGAAGGAAAGCTTCTGTTTCCAGAGCTGCTTTGGCGGCAGCACAAAGCTTTACAGAGCAGAAGCCATGCACGTGGCAGTGCTGAACCCGATGTAGGGAGCTCTGCCCATCAGAAACGCTACCTTTAACAAATCATAATTTGAAAAAACAAAACACATATTCAGAAAGACCCCTTGAAATTATTAATAACAGGCTATTTTGGAAAAAGGTTGTAAAGAAAAATATTACCACAAAGTGCAGAATTAAAAAACTTTTTTTAAATGTATTTGGTGGAAGGTCTTGCTACACAGCTTGGGCTCCTAGCGATCCTCCTGTTTTCAGCCTCCCCAGCACAGGGAATACAGGCGTAGGCCACGATGCCCTGCCTCAGTGCCCTGCTCAGCACACCCGGGAGTGGGACTCGCATGCCATGCGATGTCAGAGATCAAACCCCAGGCCCTGTGCTTGCCTAAGCAGGTCCTCAGTCCACTGAGCTTTTCCACTGACCTATAAAGTTTTTTAGTAATGGGAAATATTGCGTAAAGACAGATTCACAAATCAGGAAAGACACTAAAGACATCTTTCATTGTTTCAGATCAAGTATAAAAAATCAAATAAACTTAATTCAGTTCCATTATAAAATTTGTCTGCACTTCTTCATATTATATATTGTTTAATTTAGCCTTTTAAAATATTTTGCATTGGGGCTGGGAAATAGCTCAGTAGAATAAGTGCTTGCCTGGCAAGTGCAAGGGCCTGAGTTCAATCCATGGTTCCACAAAAAAAAAAAAAAAAAAAAAAATTAAAGTCATCAAGTTTTGCCACTAAGACAACAATATGCAATGCATTAATTATTGAAATTGTCCTACTAATTGATTTTTAAACTGTCTCATTGCTATTTGTTTCTCAATAAAATTATTTTAAAAATAAAATAAAATAAAATACTTTGCATTGTATCAAAATACAATTCTGTGTTTGTATTTTCATGTTCTATTTATTTTTCATGTTATTTAAAAATTCTAGGGCTGGCCAGATAGCTCAGCGGTCTAAAGCGCCTGCTTTAGCAAGCTTAGGCAAGCTCTCAGGGACCGCGGCTCGATCCCCAGCACCACATGCCGTGCCAGCCCCTCCCCCAGGGCGGGCTGAGCTCACCCCGCCCCCCCCACAAGAAAAGAGTCCGTGATGTGTAGCGAGACACTGTAATAAATAAATAAAGTAAAAATTTTTTTAAAAATTCTAATTGTTTTTTTTTTTTTTACATCACAGATAAACTGTATGTGCAACATATTTTGAAGTAGAAGTTACAGATTGCTTAATAACAGGGATGTGCTCTGAGACACATGCTGTTAGGTGACTCTGATGTCATTCCAGCACCACAGACAGTGTCTGTGGAAACCAAAACAGAAACTGAGACGTCCCCCGGTGGCAAGGATATCGTAGGGCTGCTGCCGTCTGTGCCATTCCTGCAGACCGCAGTGGCTGTGCAGTGTACGGCTGTGACATACATTGTGCACATGAGCACAGCACTCAGAATTTTTGCACCCATAACACTTTCTCCTCCCTGCGTTTTTCAAGAATGAAGCTATTAACTATAACCACCACACTGTACAGGGGCTTTCTTGAACTCGCTCCTCATTTCTAACCTGTGTCTTGGGCCACCATTACCCCAGCCTGTGATGACTGCCTCAATCACTGGCAGCTGCCATTTCATTCTCAGCTTCAGTGACACCAACTGCTTTAGATGTTGCGTATGAGTGAGGTCTAGTGATTTGTGCCTTTTGGTCCCTTTCTCACTTTCCGTAATATCCCCCGTGTTCAATTCATGTTGTCCCAAATGGCAAGATTCTTTTTTTATTGCTAAGCAGGGTTCTACTTTTTTATATCATATTCTAAAACTCCGCCCATCCATTGATGATCACTTGGGTTGACTCCATCTCTCACTTGTTTTGCAGAGTGCACTAGATCAGATAATTCCCCAGAGGTTCTAGTCTGGTCAGAAATCCCAAGGTGGTTGCATGCGTCGTGGTGTGGAGAGCAGTTGTAGCCCAGGACAACTACATTTAGTGATGCACCACAGAACACCAGCAACCCAGAACCCCCTGAGGTCACTCTTTCCCTGTGGGCTGCCCAAAACGGGCCACTGAGACCAATGGGGTGCTGATATGAGTTGGGGGCCAAGTCCACCACCTAAGCCTGAAGCCCAGGGTTCTGAGGTGTCACAGGCTACCAGGGCATATCTGGTAGGTGTCTGCCTTGAATTTGTAGGCACTGAGTTCTACTCAGTGCTAGTGCGTGTGCGTGTGCGTGTGCGTGTGTGTGTGTGTGTGTGTGTGTGTGTGTGTGTGTGTGTGTGTTGGGGTCAGTACTAGGTTCTGAAACAAATCTTGTTCTTACCTTTGCTTACCTCCCCCAAGTAGACAGAGCTATGTCATATCACACAGGGTTGCACTGTCCTTTATACCATTTTCTGTGTGGTCTTTTATGATTGTGCTATAATGAGGCACTGGGATTTTTCACCCGGTTTTCTCAGCTCACCTGATAATTTTGTGCATGGATATGTAATTGTTCAAAATGGTGTTTCTATGGGGCAAATATTGTTGGAGAAATATACTCCACCCTAACATTTCACCTTGTACCTTACTTTTTTTTAAATTTATAAACTTTTTTATCTGTGAAATGTAATAACTCTTTTATTTCATTAATTTCAAGTTTCCCCCCCCCAAGAAATTATGGAAAAACAGTAATTCTAGCCATGTAATTTAGCTCTTTAGAGCTAATCTACCTTAATTGCGGCACATCATACCTTTCTATTTTTAAAATGTACCAGTCCCCTTCTCAGCCTGATATTGAAACGACACCTACAACATTATCCTGAAATCCCCAGCTCCAACCACAGTAGCTTAACCATGTTTTGCTTGGACTCTTTCTGGAGCTTGTACGTGCCCTTTCCTTTCATAGTTCCCACTAGGTGGCAAATGACCTGTTGGCTCATCTTTTCTTCCAGGATATGAATTCGCTAAATTCGGGGACGTGTGACCACCACAGCAGCTCATCGCCGCATGCCTAGGTTCCACCATTCCACTGGGCACACGGTAGACGCGCAGTGGACTCGAACACGGAGGCATGTTCACTCCACCTCTGGCACTTACTTGCTCTTGGGGGCGGATAACCACGGTGCTAAAATCAGGCCACTTGTCTACCAGGGCTTTCAGATTGAATGGATTCCCATGGTTCATGTGAAAGACAGTCCCATAAACCTGCAAGACTCCAAGAAAGAGAAAGGCAGTTGGTGGGAGACTGTGACAGAATGCTTGCCTGAGCAGGACGAGGGCCATTTCTATGGAAGCATTACATTGTATGATGGAAAAGAACCAAACAGGGAACGTTTTAGGTTAGCATCCTCCGTGTTCTTCTTTTCTTTTGCAAACTCATTGTTAAGGACTTACCTTTCCATCAAGTATGGGTCATAATGCATAGAGTATTCAGGAAAATAAAACAATGACCTTAGGAGCACTGTTCTTTATTATGAGATTTAATATCCTCTTTTTTCCCCAATTTTCTTCTACTCAGGCACAGTGAAAAACTTTATAAAAATAAAATGAATGACAATTGTTATTTTTCCCATGAAACATATTGTGGGTTATTTCTGTGTAGGTAAACATACAAATTTATTGTTTGCTTCTTTCCTGATGGCCGAATATGATTCCACCATAAGGACGTTTCATAGTTCCTTTAGTGACTTCGCAGTCAGTGGCCATTTCAACGTGTTTTACTTCTCACTTTATCAAGTAATTCCTTCTGCAGAGTGTTTCATAAAAATCTTTGCACGGGTACCTAGCATTCTCTTAGACCATCCAAAAGGGCGATTTCCAACTCAGAGCTCATATACATGTTTTTTTTTTTTTTTTTTTTTTTTTTTTTTTTTTTTTTTTTTTTTTTTTTTTTTTTTTTTTTTTTTTTTTTTTTTTTTTTTTTTTTTTTTTTTTTTTTTTTTTTTTTTTTTTTTTTTTTTTTTTTTTTTTTTTTTTTTTTTT
>PVKA01001816.1:0-46073 GCA_004027165.1 Ctenomys sociabilis | reverse complement strand
GAGCCATCTCCCCAGCCCCTATTTTTTTTTAATTTATTATTTATTCATTTTTTGGTGGTATCAGGGATGGAACTCAGGATCTCGTACTTGCCAGGCAAGCACTTATTCATATACATGTTTAAAACACCTTCATCCATCTCTCCACATTGTCCACTAGAGAGTCAAATGAAGGCCTGTCAACTAGCCGTCACCTAGTGCTCAGGGCAATACCCCCGGGGTCTGGTGGCCTGCGTCCAGTCCTGCACTCCCACTTCTGCCACGATGTGGGGCTGGGGTTTGGGGGTGAAGAGAGAGAGGAGTGGGGTGCGGATGGGCAAACCTGTGGGCCGCGTGGCTCTGAGACTGAGGAGCGCAGTGGTCGAAACCATCACGGAGCTCACGGAAGCTACAAGCACAAAGGCTCAGCAGATACCAGCGTGAAAATATGCAGCGACCAAAACCCCATGAGCTGTTGTGCACTTTAATTATCTCCATCGTGAAATCAAAGTGCCTAAGGGCGGTGCCAGAATCCTACTGGCCCCACATGAACTACTGATGAGAAAGAGAAAACATACAATGTTGTAAGTTAAAGTTAGTTAAAATTAATTCAACTAAGCTCTAATTAAACTATTTTTTCTATTACACTATTTTCTTCTGCACTCAGAATAAAGTGAGCAAAGCATAGGGAAAGAACTACTATAATTTGAATCAGTAGTTGATAATTTTAATGAACTATATTTAATATCTAGTACTTAGCAGAGTGGAGCTATTTTCTCAACTGGGCCTCATGCTGGTATAGCACTACTGCGAGTTCTAAGGACGCCTCCATGAAAAGTGCCCGGTACACATGCAGCCTGTATCGCCACAGGGAAAAATGCATGTCCTCAGTTTGGCGTGAAGAGAGCGGCGCCCACCTTCCTGAAAGCCCAGCTCAGACAGATGCACCGCCGCACCACGGACGCGCTCCACGGAAAGAGAGCTGAGAGTAGCCTCGAGCATTCTCAAGAAAACCACTCACCACAAGAGAGAAAGAGAAATATAAATTGCAAAATTCTATAGCACAGAATACTGAATAAAAGCTATGAGGCTGGAGAATTTTAAAAATAATAAGCCGATAAAATATCTTAGGTTACTATCATTAGAGAGTCTATCTGGCATAAGATCCAAGAAAAGTATGCTGTCTTCTCAGGATTTGCCTGCATCGGAAGTATTCGCAGATGAAAGCTCCACAGCATGCGATGTGGATTCAGGTTAGTGGCGTCTACCAAAGTAGATAACTTTAGTTTTAGAGCAATTGATGTGAACTCAGTTGGGTAGTAATTAAGGAAAACAGCCAAGTGCCTCATTCAACTATTTCTATTGAATAAACATAAAGTCATATGACCTACAAATAAAAGAATGCAACATTTTCTCCTTCTGAATAAAGGAATAACAAGTCTGTTAGAGAATGAATTTTAATGAATTCCTCTAAAATCTTATATAGGAATTGGATATAACATTTTATAAGAATACTATATAAATATCTTATAAAAGAATTCAAATGTAGGAATGATTTTGCTGTAGAAAGATGCACACACACACACACACACACACACACACACACGAGTGCAATGATCTAGAGCCCAAATGTACAAATTTACAGAAAACTGAGAGTACATATCTGAATGTATAATTGGTGTTGTTCCTACACAGTTCTAAATGTAAATATTTATGTGCATGGGTTTCATGTAACCCTAGGGTTTCCAATCAATTGTACAAGGATACGGAATGTACCAAAATAACCTGATGGGGATTATGTTCAGAGACATTGGGAAATCAAAATATTTCACTCAAAATAGGAATCGATCAATTACTAACCTCAAAGAGACACATGATGGCTAACCTCTCACCTGGCAAATGTTCTTCGAAAGTACACAAATTAAACATTAATAGGTGATCTCAGCTCATTTTGGATGAAAGCTCTGCACAAATTTCAAAGGTTATTATTAAACATTCCTTTAAAAAGATGCAAGAGGGCTGGAGAGATGGCTCAGGGGAATAAGTGCTTCCCTGGTAAGCACAGGGGTCTGAGTTCAATCCCCAGTTTTGCCAAACAAGAAGAAGAGGAGGAGGAGGAGGAGAAAGAGGAGGAGGAGGAGGAGGAGGGGAGGAAGAAGAAGAAGGAGAAGAAGAAGAAGAAGAAGAAGAAGAAGAAGAAGAAGAAGAAGAAGAAGAAGAAGAAGAAGAAGAAGAAGAAGAAGAAGAAGAAGAAGAAGAAGAAGAAGAAGAGGAAAAAGAGGCAAGAGTTTCACTTTCTCAGTCAACACAGCGCACGAGGCGGAGCTCTGCCAGGGTGTTTCCAGGCTCATGTCTCAGCACTGCCATTCACTGTCAGGGAGATTATGGGCAAATGGCCGGGCCTCCACTTGCCCTTCAGTGCAGTGGGCACAGTAGCAAAAGTCTTGCAGAGAAATGGCACAAATTAAGTGGGAGAAATAGAAAGAAATGCCTGGCTCAAGACAGCTGCATGTCCTCCTCCTCCACAGCAGGTCTCCCCTCTCCCCTCAGCAGTTCCCTTTGTCACCTTTAAGGACTCTGGGATGCTCTTAACCAGGGATTTCTCCAGCATCTGCAGCATCTGTGCACCTTGTACTTGCAGCATCTTGGAGAACACTTCAGCCTGGAGAGAC
The DNA here is from genome assembly GCA_004027165.1 of Ctenomys sociabilis. Taxonomy (NCBI): domain Eukaryota; kingdom Metazoa; phylum Chordata; class Mammalia; order Rodentia; family Ctenomyidae; genus Ctenomys; species Ctenomys sociabilis. The sequence goes on along the minus strand of PVKA01001816.1, from coordinate 43,425 downwards.
AACCAAGAAACATCCAGGAATCAGAAGAGCTTCAGAGGCTCGGAAACCAATGTAGCAAGTTCCGCAGGGACCCTGAAGCCTTTCTTCAGGGTCTCCTCATTGAAACCCTCACCAGCTCTGTGGAAAGGCAAGACTGGTGGACGGCATATAGGTCTGGTGTCCTTCTGAAATTTCCAGTTACCTTTCCTAGGCTTGGATGAATTCTAACCATTCACTCCACTTTATATGAACAAGCACATTTGAAATCACACAACACCTTATGAACTGCACTGGCTCTTCCAGCAAGAAGCTGGGTAACTTTGGAAAAGGTTCCTTAGCCCCTCCAAACCTTTGTTTTCCCAGAGACAGATGAGACAATGCATTATCTGACATGATTTTCATGAGCATTAAATGAGTGGGGCATGCAATGTGCTGAGTATTGGTCACAGGAAAAGCACTGCATATGTTTTTGATTTTTCGAGCAGTAGTACTACTACCACTGCTGCTCTCTCCCTTTTCTCTCTTTCTGCTCCCTTGGGTTACTCTGCCAAGTAGTGCATGATGTGCCCATGCACTTATTTCCCTGCAGGGCATTCAACCATCTTTCTGTGAGTTAATATAGCCAAGTCACGGCCCCTGCTGATGCTCCAGTCCCATCACTGGGCCACACACTTTTTTGGACCCTGACTTCACCTCTCGGCCTCTCTCGACTCTGAGGCACTTCGCAGCTTCACTAGGTGAGGTAAAATCACCACGTTTGCAAATCTGACTCACTGCATCAAATTCAACTTCTAAATCCAAAGCATCCCAACCACATATAACAGAAAAAGAAAGGGCCGGCGGTATAGCCCAGTGGACTAAGCGCTTGCTTAGGTAAGCGCAGCGGTCAGGGTTCGATCCCTGCTTCCGCTTGCCCTGCCAGCCCCACCTTCGGGTGCGCTGAGCCGGCGATGGAGTCTGGGCGTGGTGGCCCGCGCCTGTAATCCCAGCACTAGGAAGGCGGAAAGCGGGAGGATCGCTGTGAATGTGGGCTGCATAGTGAGACCCTGTGTACAAAAGAAAAACCTAAAAAAAAAAAAAAGAAAGAAAAAGAGGAGCCTGCACTCCTGTGAGCCATCATGCACATGTGACACCGGGAGGACAGAAAAGAAGCTTTGAAGGGACCACAGGGAGAAAGTGCTGGGTGCTGCACCCAGCCTGGCCCTGGGCCAGAACCGGATGACACTGTGATTTCTAAAGGCAAAGAGGAGAATTTGGCTTCCAGCTGAGATAACAGGACCTGAATTTATCTTTCCACCTGCAATAATGACTAATCTCATGTGTTATGATACCCAGGACTATAACCTCTGAGAAAAGGGAGAATAAGTTCGAGAATGTGGCTCATGGTACAGCCCTTGCATCACACACACAGGTCCTTGGTTCAATCTGCAGAAACACATAAAACAAAGTTGCAAGTGAGTGTTGAGATTGCACCAGCCTAATGTTCTCAGGTGCTTCCAGGCTGCAGCTGGCGAGCCCAGCAGGGGCAGTCTCTTGCCCACTTGAACACACAGAAATTAGTTTGGTGAGATCAAAGTGTAGCTAGACAGAGAGAAAGACATAAAACATTAAACTAAACATGATCATGCCTGTAACTTATATTATGTTGCAAAGAGCAAGATGGGTTGTACAGAAGTGAAAAATGAATAGGATGCGATTAGCAGATGTGGATTAAACAATAAAGAACAAAAGATCAAGGAACTACAAGGCTCAATCATGGAGACTTCCCACGGTGATTCACGGATGGGGCAAAGCAAATGATTCATTATTGTGCAGGTGACAGTTTTCGCAACACCAATCAAACAAGTCATAAGACACTCTAGATCTTATTCATGGGAAGTGCTACATGAATTGTAATGTACCAGACTGTAAGGCTTACCAGAATCATATAGTATTCAAAACAGTGATATTGGCATAAGCACAGATAACTAGAGCATTGGAACACAGAATAAGCCCAGAGGAGACTGGATAATTTTTATTAATTCTTTTCCTGCAAAGGGGCCTAGACAATTCAGTGGTGGAGAAGAAATGACCTTTTGCATACATGGAGCTGGCTTGTATTACTGAACAGTGAAGGTGGCTTACTGACAGAGTCAGGCCCTTGTACGCTTCAGACTGTAAATATTAGAAATCCTTCCTTACTGTGTTTATCTGCCTTTCTGCCACTGCCAACCCTGCAAAGCACTTATCTGAAGGAGCGCATATTTACATGTAGAAAAAAAAAGAAGAAAAGCCTGTAAAAGGGCCAAACATTGCTCACCCATCCACTTATGACTGTAGCTGCTCCTCTCTGCTCCCCTCCCACTCCACATGTCTGCTTTCTGCCAGGATCCAAGCCTTGGACTCTCCCCCACGGCACCTCCTGAACTTCTCACACCCTTGCTGCGAATGCCATTGCCCCATGGGATGCAGCTTCCCAGCCCATGACACCCCAACAGTGTCGGAGTCCAGGAATGTTCTGCTGGCTTTTGCCTAGAAGTTCTCACCAAACAGCTGCTAACCTCTGAGGTGTTGGCTCCTGTTGCCTAGCTCTCTGTTGCCTTCGACTGCCCAGGCCCCAAGTTCATCTCTAAGAGCCCATCCTGGGCCCCACAGGTTGCATGGGACTGTTGTGTGAGTATAAACACAGGGACATGGTTTGATGTTAAATTCAACAGAAGCTGTGCTCCTTGCATTTATTGAACTGCACAGTTTGGGATTTAATGTTTTGTCTGGTACAATGTGCATATAAACAGCCAAGCACAATCCCCAGTGAACAGAGGAGTGCGGTTTCTCAGAGACTCTGACACTCCATCTACAGCCTGTGGAGCACCCACCACCCTTGTGTGTGAACCTCAGAATATGTGCTCCTGCCATTCTAGAAATGGAAACGAATCCAAAGAAAACTCTAAAAGAAAAATAAAATTTCATAAAGACACATAGACACAACAAGCACTAAGCAAAATCCCAATCTCCAGAAATAGAAACAGTAATATAGGATATAATCTAGCAGGATGACTCACGTCTAAGGCCTTAACAGAATACGCACAGGATATGCATATGATGTGTGCAGGTGTGTGGCATCTGTTCTTACACTGAAGTGACCCTTTTTCCCACAACATGCTTACCTGACTTCTAGGAGATGAAATGTCACACTAGTGCAGCCGTTCAGCAGAGCCCTGAAGAGTGAGTGAGGCTGGTGCGTCTCCACGGGACCGCTGGAATATGGACTTTGCACCAAGCTGGCAAAATTTTCAAGCTTTCAGCTTTTGCCCTCCTGCCATGGTCTCCTACTGAAGGCACTGGCTCTGCAGATTTGGAGGGCTGGTGTGTGCTCCCTGGACCAACCTTTGTCCTCACAGGTCCTGCATAAAATCAGCAGGTAAAGAACTGGAAGAAAGGTCAGATTACACAAGAGATGCCTCATTCTTGCACCTGCTTTCTACTGTCTGCAACAAAAACAAGGCAGTGGGGGAGATATAGATACGGTCTGATGGCAGGATCCAGTCTCCGGTCACTTTGCTTACTCATGCAAATGAGGCTGTGACTTGTACCTAGTGTGAGGAGCCACGAGGTGCACTTCCGCTGAAGACAAGCTGTGCCTTCACCCCGCCCACTGCGAGGCGTGTTTGTGTTTGCTGATTCCTACAATGAGCCGGTGATATCTTTCCTCTTATTCCTGTACAAAGGGCTTATTTCCTTCTAATGGGGATAATTTCTTGTGTAATCAGACCTCCTTTGGCCCAAATCTTTATACAAGATCTTGAGCCAAGATTTAACTTTCTACAAATTTCTTTCTTCTGACACCACCACCACCCACCCCATTGTCAGTATAATCCTTGCAGAAAGAACCCACTGTGTGCATGCCGCAGCCTGAATTTTAGGCTGTGTTGAAATTTTCTGCACCTGATTTTTTAGTCCATTTTTTAGTTATGAACTCCACTTAGATGTGCCCCAAAGTGTCATGTGGGCGCAAGGGAGGCTTTTGGAGAGTGTCTGCATCCACAGTGTCAGAGTCTGGGATCCGGATGTGATTACTTTTCCTTCCTGGTGTACTGCAAAAGTTAAGCCGGTGGCAGAACACACTTCTAGAAAGGCTGCCCAACCTGGTTGTGACTGCTCACTGCCCTGAGGGTGGGCAGCCTGGGAGAGAAATAAGGGACAGGCAGAGAGCTGCTGCTTGTAGCTTGTTGCATGTAGTTTTGCTGCTTGCAGCCTCGCTGCCTTCGCCTGCCCTGCCATGGACAGCTTCGCCTCTGGGATGCACCTCTGCCATGCCACCTTGAATTGGAACCAGCTGACTATGAACTGAAGCTTCTAAAAACAGTGAGCCTAATAAACTTTTCCTCCTCTAACTTTAGGGGTCAGGAATCTTGTCTCAGCTACAAGAGAAAACTAACTGAAACAGTAACCTCAGCGAAGCCTAAGGACACAGGCAAAATGTAGACAAACTTCCTGCCCACTTACAGCAAGACTTCTAGGCTAACTTCCAGTGCAGTCTTTGTTCCCAACTGAACCGTCCGTAGCCTTACTGTGCATGTCTCCATCAGCATTCTGGCCTGCTGGCTGCGATGAGAATCCCCCATCAAGCTCTGTCTGGCGCATTCAGGGACTTCTCTAGCCCACATCTCAGAACCTTTCCAAATTCCGCTTACAAGCAGTCCACACGCTAAATCATGTGGTCAGACACATTCACGGTGATTGCCTCCTTCTCAGCACTAACTTTCTGCATTACCCAGGTTGTCCATTGCTGAGACCCAATGCCTGATACCCATGAATTAAAGGAGACTTACAGTGTGGCCCACAGTTCAGGGTGACTTAGCCTGGAGTTGCCTGGCTCTGAGGAAGCATCTTGCTGGAAGGGCACGGTGTAGCAAAGCTGCCCACATCTTTGCAACCAAGAGCCAGTGCAGAACAGGACTTCTGGGAAGGGGTGACAGCTAGAGATAAAGCGGCACTTAAAGAAAACAGGCTTCCCTGACTCAAATGGACTGTAGTTCCTTGCTGTTACAGGATCATATTGACAGGTCTGTGCCTGAACATGAGGCCTTAGGCATCCTGGCATCTGCCCACCTTCCAGCAGTGCAGGTGAAGGAGCCAACTGCGCCCCTGTAAATGCTGCCGGCAGAGCCCTGTGACACCCTAAGCATGTCTTCTCCCAAGGCTAAATAAACATACTATTCTCCTTGTCTACTGCATGTCAACGTCGCTGAAGATTCTGTGCTGAAGATGGCCCTCACCCTTTGCCCAAATGTATAAAACAGCAGGCTCTCCTTTTTCTGATGCTCAGCCATTTTGGACCAGAGTTCTGTCTGACTCAGGTGTGCCCCTAACAAAATGCTCCTGTTTTACTGCTGGTCTCTCTGATCACTTGGATTCTGCAACAGAAACATGGCCCAAGGCTGCCCCCCATGGCCCCTCAGCCACCCTGAGAAATGTTTCCTCCAAGCCCTAGGGAGAATCTAATGCCCATCCAGTTGACATCACACCATAACCATCCCACGTACAACTGCACTGTTTTTTTTTGGGGGGGAGGGAGAAACATGGAGTGGTTTTTCATGACCCCTGTCATTCACTGTAAAATAAATGATTGTGGAATATGTTATGATAAGTGGAATTATCCAGAGAGAAAAAAAATGCATGATCTCACTTATAAATGGCATCTGTAAAAAATTTAAATATGCAGAGGTGAAGAACTAAAGTGTGGTTATCAGAGATGAGAATGGAGGGCTAGCCAAATAGCTCAGCACATTAAAGTGCCTGCAAGCAGGAGCTTGGTCCGGGGTTCAGTCCCTGGACCTGCTGTGCCAGCCCCATCCCCAGGGTGCTCTGAGACAACAATTGAGACTGGGTGTAGTGTTGTGTGCCTATTAATCCCAGCTCTTGGGAGGCTGTAAACAAGCAGATCACTACGAATCCAATCTAGTAGTGAGACCCTGAAATACAGAGAGAGAGAGAGAGAGAGGAGGAGGAGGAGGAGGAGGATGGAGGTGAGAAGAGGCAGAGATGCAAATCAGAGTAAGAGACAAAGTAGCTGACATGTAGGATGAACAGGTCTAGAGATATACTGCATAACATGATAAAATCATATGATTTATCCTATTCATACAACAAGATTTAGCTACTGCGACCACAAAAACAAAATAAGCTGTGTAACTATGTGAGATATAGTGCCCCTTAATTTGTTTCATTATAGTAACTACTTTTCTATTCAGTTTTATTTTAAAACCCATTATTATGTGCACTAAACATACACAGTAATTTTATTTTAAAAACTTCTCATGTATCTTATATTGTCATATAATATACAGATAATGGCTTTCACTGTAGCATTTTCATGCATTAACATGGTTATTAGGCATGTAAGCAGATCAAAGCACTGTCAATAGAAGTCACTTCTGCATCTCTACAGAAGGGACAGGGCACTTAAACAACTAAATAAAGGGGTCACAGAAAAATAAGCTATATACCACACCAAGGTTGACACCACATTTCAGCAAATCGTTAAGCTCTCTCTACTGGTGATAATCCAGAGCTCCTGGGGCTGAATGATACCAGCACGTGGCAGACTAATGGAGTTCATGAGATCCAGAGTATGGAATAGTGGAGCAAGGCAGTGGCCACTCCGGTGAGCTGTGGTGACTTCCAGGGTTGTAGCCCACTTCCGAGCTGCTGGCTGTGAAAAGCCCTGCCTTTCTGAGAAGTCTCCACACTGGTGTCCGCAGTGCTTGCAGCAGTCCACTCTCCCACCAACAGTGAAGCAGGGATCCTTTTTCCCCGCAGCTCCTTCTGCATTTGTTACTGATTGACTTCTTAATGATAGCCATTCTTTCTGGCATGAGATGGAATATTAGATTTTGCACAGGAAATAATACAATGATCAACAACTGGGATTTTGTCCAATTAAAAAGATTTTGCACAGTATAATTTGGGTGCAGGAATACACAGACCCACTGACCACTCACAGTGCCTCTCCAGAACCAAATCTATGCCTGCTGCTTACAAGTTATTCTTTCCATCCACTTCTCGAGCCATATCACCACCATCTAGCATTGTCTTGTGTTGAGAGCAAACTTCACAGGGGCATGCAGTTTCACTGGTTCCAGCTGCAGGGCATGATGACCTGATGCAGGTTGTGAAATATTTTCTGCATAGCTTTGTTGGTTTTATCTGTGTGTCTATACACAGGGAATCCACGCTTCTCTACAGCCTCAGAATGGGTGAATATGACATAAGACACAAGGCCCAGGCCCTAGTAGTCAGGCACAGTGGCTCCCATTTGAATCTCTCCAGTGTTGTCCACCAGGGACAAGGACAAGGGAGTCCCCTCAGGCCCCAGCAGACAGAAGCTGGGGAAGTTCTGGATACAGCGCTCAATGAATCTCTGGCTCCTCTCATTACCACCGAAATGCCACATCTTATCCACCACGGCAGCATGGGTAACCTCTAAGGAAGACAGCTTACACGTCTCTTGATTACTTTTGAGAAAAAAGGGGAAGAACAGCACATCATATCAAGTACAGTGTCTCCCCCTGCAGTTGTATTGAGAAGCAAGGAGGAAGACAGGTAATGATGTAAACTCAGGAGCGAGGCTGGGTTCACAATCTGACTGGCTGAGTGGTTTTATGTCTTGGTGCCTCCAGTTCTACTTGCATAAAATAGAGATATTAATAGCATTCTGTTAAAGGACAGAAATGAACACAGGTACATCATGTACATTGCTATAAGAACAAATAAAGATCCATAAATTTAAGTATTTTTACCACAGTAACTTTGAGGGATAATTTCAAGTCAGGGAGGGAGGTGTTCCCTGCCTTGCCTTTGTTGCCTGTGATTGAGCCACTTTATCTTAGACAAAGAGGCCAAAATCATTCATTGAAAGAAAGGTAGTTTCTTCAATAAATGGTGCGGCTCCAAATGCCAAAGACTAAAATTTTGCCCAAGTCTATCACCATGCACTGAAACTAAATTATAATGGATCAAAGATCAACATTAGAACAGAACCACTAAACCTACTAAAAGAGAAAATACGTAGAACTCTTGAAGACACAAGTGTACACAAAGATTTCAGGAACAAAATGTTGATTGCACAGCAAATAATACAAGAATCAACAAGAGGGATCTCACCCTATCCAAAAATAAAAAAGATTTTTCACAGGGAAAGAAATTACCAAGATAGTGAAAAGACAACCACAAAGTGAGAAAAATTGTCGCTTAGAGACAAGGGTAATATAGAGCATACAAAGAAGTGAAAAAAAAAAAAAAAACTCCCAAATTTAAAGAACTCATCTAAAATCTGTCATTTGAAATGAATACACCCTTCTCAGACAAGGAAATAGAAATGGCAAATAAATACATAAAAAATATTCAACATCACTAGTCATTTAATATTTGCAAGTTAAAACAACAATGAGATTTTTCTCACCCCAGAAAGAATGCCTATCATCAAGAAGTCAATCAATAGCAAATATAGAAGGGGATGTGGTAACAGAGGGACCCTTCTCCACTGTAGGTGGGAGTGAAGACCCAGCTACTCTCCTTCTGGGAACCTTCCTAGAAGAATTAAAAGCATCATACCACAGTGATATATGCAGCATGGTTTGTTAGCTAAATCTTGAAAACAGCCTAGATGCTATCAACTGAGGAATGGATTAAAAAAGATGTATTTTTAATGTAAAGGAAGTCATAAAGAAGGATAAACTTGAGACATTTCCAGGTAAATGGATGTATCTTGAGAACATATTCTTAAGGGAAATAAATGAGTCAAACATGTGCAAATACCACAGCATTTCTCTGGGGTGAGACACTAAAAGGGTAAATAAGGACTGAAGTACATAATAGGGATGGTGAAGCAAGACCTGGTTCAAAAGAAAGGGGATGAAAGGGAAAAGAAGGAAAGGAAAAGAAAAATGATAAACAGAAGACAAAAATGTCAACAAATCTTTATAACTGAGGAGAGGAGTAGGAGTTGAAGGGAGGAGAGAGGATTGGAAAAACAAAGAGGAACCAGATAGAAATATTCAAGTGCAAATTCTCGCGCTGAGTAGAGCCACTACATGTGTCTAAATTGTAAGAACCCACTTCATCGTGCAGGAGGACAGCTATCTTTCATCAGAATTGCATGATGTTTTTAACAGGGAAGGATTTTTTTCAACTTTGCTGAGAACCTCCACCAATGAGCAGGATGTGAACGAGGACGGTAGAGCAAACGCTCAGGAGCAGGCCAGCAGGCGCTGACAATCGCAGAGATTGGTGTCCGCAGTCCCTGGACGCCGCATTCAGCGCACTGCAAAACGCAAGACAGGATTAGCTGTTTAGAGGCCCAGTGGCACCTGCGATGGACAGCTCGAAGAGGAGTCAGGACTTCCACAGCAGGGTACAGGGGCCTCCAGAGGAGTCCTGAGAGACCCACGAAGGGGCTCTGGGAGGAAATTCAACCACAGCCCTTCACTCCAACATGCAGGAGGTGAAGGAGCCCCTTCATCCTCGGACTCAGCCTCCCATCAGGACTCATTTGTGAGGATTTCTGCCTCAGGGTCACTCAGAGCAAGCGAGCAGGAGCTCCTCATGGAGCCCTCAGCGGAGAAAAGCTCTCCAGGCTGCGCAGCCCTGCACTTTCCAGCGCAATGGAGCTCTGCCCATTGCGCGGGAGTGCAAGGAAGCGAGCATCTGCGGGTCAGAGTCACACCATTTTCCAGCCCTATTCAGTTCTCCGGTGGAAATAACAGGGAAGACATGTAACTCGTTTTCTTCGCTGGAAAGCCTTTTGTCTGTGTTCATTAAATGCACACATATAAAGAACCTACTAAGTGGCCGGCACTGGCTGCTGAAGAGCGACCTGTGAGCCATACACCGAGGGGCCCACACGTAGGAAGCCTCTGACAGAGGGGAGGCTGCACTCAGCAAACGCACAGGTTGCGAAAGCCAAAGCTGCTTGGAGATGCCGATTACTGCAATCAACAAAAAATTCGGTTTCTCCGCATGTGCAGACTGCGTATTATCTCTCAGAGTAAATAAAATCTGAACGATACAATAGATACCGTGAAAGGGAAAGAATGTGTTCAACAGGAAGGCAAAACTGGGATAGAAAAAGGATAAAAAACAAAGAAGAGAAAAAGATCTATCTATGTATATATGCAGGAAAATTTGGACAACTGAACCACTGGTTTTTGCTGGTCTTTAGAAAGGAGAAGTTAATTGTTAAAATACTTTTTCTTTCTCTTTTCTTTCTAATTTCCTATAAATTTCCTTCTTGTTGATGTTTATTTTGTTTTGTTTTTTAACCAGTTTTGCATGCTTATGTCTGATAACACAAACAACTACTTTGAAGATTAAAATCAAGCAATACAATAACCATTATTGAATTCTTATTACTTTGTTTAGTGAAATTTTGTATCATTTCTAATTTTTTTAATATTTTGTATTCTTTAAAACATATTAAAAATTGGAATTGGGTTTCCTAATGAGAATTTATGAAAGGGAGAGCCTTCTTTTTAAATATATTTGGTTGTTGCAGGAGGATCACCATGAGTCTGAGCTTCAAACCTCATAGTGAACCCCCTGCTTTCAGCTTCCCCAGCGATCACAGGTGTGCGCCACCATGCCCAGACTCTGGCTGGCTCAGCCCACCCTGGGAGCTGGGCTGGCTCCACATGTGATGCCAGGGATCAAGCCTCAGACCCTGCACTTGCCTAAGCTTGCCTAAGCAGTCACTTTAGTCTGCCGAGCTATCTCACCAGTCCCACAGTCATTGTAGGTAGGTACTGTAAAAGAACTCTCAAAGGAAATGAAATCTTTAAAGTATGGCATGCAATAACAAAAAGAGAAAAACAGATGAAAACATAATAGGAAAGGACACTGCAGCAGACACCTAGCAAATGCAACCTCTCATAGGCACCTCTGAGTGTGTGCGTGAGGTTCGAGGGGCAGAAGTAAGTGCAGAGATGCTGGGGGAGGGGCAGAGAGGGCACAGAAGTGAGAGAGGATGGTGCACGTCTTGCCGCATCTGTCAATGAAATTCCCCTTCATTCAGCTGCTGGGAGAGTCAGGAGCAGCATCTGAGCAGCTGAAGCCCATGAGCCACATGATGCCCTGGAAAGACCACCCTGGAAATCAGCTATAGGTAGGCAGGAATGGATGCAGGGGGAGAGGCTGGGAAGTGACCTTGGAGGAAGAGGCTGGTCAGGTGCACAGGGCATCTTTTGTCAGACTTACATGACCTGAAGTGTGGCTGACGCAGGACCTAAGTTCTGCGCAGCCAGCAGGGATGGCACCAGTTTCTTTGCCATCTTTGACCACATGTAGAGGAGGCACTCTGCTCTCTTGACCTTGGCCAATTTAGCAGCTGCAAGACCTTGTGTCACCTCATCCAGGCTGGACTGTGTACCTGGAAGGCAGAGTGGAAGGAGAGCTGTTACTCTCTTTTCAGGAGGCTGAAGAAGAGGCCAACAGAGTGAAGCAGGATTTCACCTCAAGATGGTCTCACTTCACTAACTGCTATTCACTGAGCATGATCAAGTCACTCTCTGAGAATGCTTTCTCTTACACAAAACAGACACAGTCATAGAGACCTAGACAGTTACTGTGCAGTCAAAACAGAGGGGACCTTTAAGTGATAGCAGGCAGTCATGACATCCACCAGTGCATTGGTCTAACACTCCTTCATCCAATCCCTACTTAGGCCCTATCTGTAGGTTTGGTACTATCATGGTTTTCATAAATGAGTAAACAGAGTAAAACATAAGCTACTTGCTTAAGAGTGCAAAGCAAGAGGCAAGACAAGGATGTGTCCTTGAAGTTACGAGAGAGTATGCTCAGACCACAGCAGCTATACTCAGAGGCCAGTGGCATGAAGAGCTGTTGCTATTCCAGGAAGAGAAGGCCTGAGGGAGAGCACTGTTCCTATCCCTGGGAATCTGGAGGGACCCTGACTATGTCAAGGTAAGTGTATCCCAAGTGCTCAGCTAACAAAAAAGCCCCTTATCCAGAGTTCCTCATTCCTGCCACTGTCTGCAGCATCTCAGTCCTGCACTTCAACTGCTGGCAGCCAATATAGGATTTGATGTGTGGCGCAGGTTCTGAGGTTTCCCAGGGGAAGTAAAGTCTAGGAGGATATGCTCAGGGTGGGGAGTGGCCTCCAGGGGCAACCACAGCTGGCCCAGGCCACCGGCACAGAGCCCAGGCTCCTTACTTTGGATTTGCAAATGCTATTTCCAGTTGATGACCTCTGACTTCCCAAGGACCTCCTGGCAGCTCTGGGGATCCTTGGAGAAGATCTGGTAGTTGTTGGTGTAGTGACCGAGGTCGTCCGTCATCTTCTGCAAGGTTTGCCAACACAGAACAGGTCAAATTGCTTATACCAAGGCATCTCCACACCTGTGGCTAGCTTTAATTTGGCTGTTACTTTACAAAGTGAAATATGAATTTTTAACATATTTTCACTGCCCTTCAATAAATCAAAATATGAAGTTAAGGAGTCTATTTGCTTTATGTTTTAGAAAGCCTTTCACTCAATATTTTTACATTGTGTCACAATTTAATATCAACCAAAGACCCACTGTTTAAGAGGCATTCCTCTATGCTTTTGTGGTCTTCGGGACAAAGGATATTGTCCAAGGCAAACTTCGGTTGGAAAGAGTACTGTCTTTCAGGCAGTATCAGTACAAGTCATTTTGAGCATGACAGTATTAAAATTGATAGACAAACCTGGTAGTACTAGAATTTCCACTGACACATCAGAAAGCTATCAAAAACAGAGACACATGAGATCTTTAAAATGTAAACCACTGACTGGCAATGCTTAAAAGACTGGTTTGAATTTCTAAAAAAATCAAAACACAAAACTCACTCAGAAATACATTCTCAGAATTAACAAATTCAGGACGGGAATATTTGGTAAGGACCAGAGCACAAATACCTCGACAGGGTAGAGCAGCTGGAAAGGTGTCGCAGAAATATAACTTGGCACTGACACTGCTGACAACCATATATTAAGCCTAATATTAAAAAACATTATTCCACTTTTAGATTTTAATACTTAATTTCACTTTATTTTGGTGTGCTATCTTGTTTGTGGATTTTAATAAAGAGCTATATGAATATATGGTATACGACATCACGTTATAAGTTATATACAGTTAATGAAACAGTTACCAAACAGGTCACTCCAAAACAGTGACAACTACCCTGAAGAAGATCAACGACCCACCCCTGCTGGGAAGCTTAGCACGCTTTCTTTTGGATGAAGACCAGCTGGAACCTCGCATTCAGTAGCAAATTCAGGAAAGCTTCACCGTCACCTTCCGTACTCTTCATGTTATAGATTAGATATTTTGACTTCTTCACTCTCCACAGATGCTACTTTGATTCCTTTAACCTGCATCTGCCCTCCTGTGCCTGCTGAGCTACTATTTTGTCCTGTATATATTTGACTTTTAAACATTAATAGAGCTGTGATGATGCAAAATTTACTTTTTCTGATTAACTTATTTCTCTTAGCATAACTGCACTTTTTTATGTCTTCTGTGGAAAAATCACCCAGGGTTCAGTCAAGCTTGTTTTTCCAATTACTAGGCTATCTGAAAGCTTCAAATATCTCAACTCTTGAGTTCTTTAGATATCTTCATAGTTTAATTTTCATTTTTTTATTGCAACAAGTTTGAAACACATGATGGCCACATTTCTTGTGTGGCATTGGTGCAGGCTCACGACACAACTTAACGCCTTTTGATCCCCTGTGCCCTCCCCTCTCCCTCCCTCCAACTCCCTCCACCACTGTTCCTCTTTGCTTTTGTGAAAGATCTATCCCTGGCTTACTGTTATCTTTCATTTTGCTCTTCACTGATATTGTAGATTCCTTCTACAAAGAAACCATGTGATATTTAAGCTTGGGTGTCTGACTTATTTCGCTTAATATTATTTCACCATAATATTATGGTGAAATAATATTAAGTGAAATAAATAGGAACATCCCCTTTCTTATACAAGAATCAAGTTTATATTTTATGGTAGTTTACTACTGCATTATGCATAAATATCACATTATATTCATTGATCTGTTGATAAACTATAGGCTGCTTCCAAGATTTAGCTATTACACATTACATGTATCCATGTATCACTGAACTATTTTTATATCCTTGGGAAAGATACGTAGAAGGGGCATAGTTTCACTGACTGGAATTTCTAGTTTTAGTGTTTTGAGAAACTTTCGCACTGATTTCCATAGTGCTTATAGTAGTTTACATTTCCACCAGCAATATAGAATGTTTTTTTCATGCCACAACCCTGCCAGCATTTGTTATTGTGTGATTTTTTGCTGGCAGCCCTTCTTTCTTGAGTAAGATGGAATCACAGTGTTGTTTTTAATTTGCATTTCTCTACAGGTCAGATATGCTGAGCTGTTTCATGTATTTATTGGCCATTTATTCTTCTTCTTCTGCGAAGGGTCTGCTTATTGTAGCTAGCCATATTTGACTGGATCTTTTATTTTGAGAGGTCTAACTTCTTGAATTCTTTATATATGTTAGATGTTAGTCCTCTAACAAATTATTTGCAAAGTTCATCTCTTCATTCTGTTGAGTGTGTGGTTTGCTGTGCAGAAGCTATTTAATTTTATATGTTCTTATTTGGTGGTTCTTGGCACTATTTTTTGTGTGGTTAAGTTTCTGTGCAAAAGTCTTTGTTATGCCTGAGCCTTCGAGAGTTACCTTATTTTGTCTTCTAGCAGATTATTTCCATCTTACATTTGGAAATTTTATCTGCCTGAGAATGGACCTCAGTATTGTTAATAATACAAAGGTAATCTGGATATTAGCATACATATTTTTAAAAACTATTATCAGCAACCATGCAACGCTAGCAATAGCAAATATATCATCAAGAGTAGTGTCATTTAAGACAAAGTGGATATTTACATACTGTAAGAACCAATAATTTACCACCCTGGACTATAAGAGATCTATAATTACATTATAAACACTAAGACAACCCAAAGACTACAGAGGATAGTCAATGACTATATCACTCAGAACATTCCTGAGCTCATCTGATCTTAAAACCTAAGTAGGATTGGGCCTGCTTAGTATTTAGTACATGGATGGGCTGCATATGAAAAAAAACTCTACTAAATGAAACAATTATACCTTCACTAACCTTAGAAAAGAATTCAACACTAGTAATACAGAGCTAACTATCTAAAGTTTAACAAAGTTTAATAGTCACACTAGTAAGATACAGGGGTGATGAATGGAAGAATGAAAAAAGAAAATTTGAAAAATTAAATGATGGAAGATGAGAAGGAGGAGAAAAATGTTAGATAAAGGACCCTTTTACCTTCCCAGTGTCCAGTAGGAGGAGAAACTCTTTAAGACCAAGAAAAAGTAATGGAAAAATCAGGAATGGATCCTGTTAACTACATGACATCTGATATAGCTGTAGAAAACAAAAAATCAAAGTGATGGCTCTTCATCTGGTAGCAGCTATTTAAAACACAATGTGTACCTTCCTTACCTAAACGGACTCCAACAAATCCCATGAGGAAATTTGTTCATATACCAGAGTAACCAAACAGATTCACCAAGTGATTCATCCATTGAACCAAGACCATTGATTTTGAAGATTATTTTTGAAAGATTCAAGAAAAAGAAGAAATGTAAGAAGAGGAAATACAAGCCAAAATTAACACCAAGAGGAAGACCAAAAGGAAAGAGAAACACTAGAAGATCAAAAATAGATAAAAATAAATCAGAATAAAGGACCTATGTTTCCAATTTTACAATCTGAGGATGAAAGGAAACCATTACTTTGGAGGAAAATTTTAAGTTTTGAGCAAGCTGTTGCAAGAGGATTTTTTTAACAATATTGAAAAACTGAAGTATGAACACCACCTTAAGGAATTATTGAAACCAATGAATGTTGCTGAAGATTTAGAAAAATATGACCTTGATAGTCGTAGATGCAAATACTCGGATGATGATGGCCCCATTTCTCCTATTGAGGAGTCAGAAGCGAAGATGAGACAGCACAGCTTGAACATGATGCATGCAATGTCGAATTAGCAGAGGAGAGCTCCTTCATTATAAGTTCCGAATTTCCAAGCAAGATGAATGTGCATTTACCGCGAGAGAAGAATAAAAGGGCTGCTTTGCCTACAAAGAGAGTTTCTAAGGCCAGAAATAATGGACAGAGTGAAAAAAGATCTGAAAAGGAGACACGGGAATGTCAAAGAAGGCACAAAAATACAGAGGGTGGGGGGTTCTAGATAGGAAGAAATGACTATAAAAAGATTAACATGGAGATACCTTTGAAGTCTTAAACCAAGAACTAATTAAAAGAATAAAAGCTTGAACAAGTTTGTGGAAAAAACTAAAGAAATAATATCTCAAATTTTCAAGCCCTGGGGAAAAGCTGAGCTACCACTTTTGAGTCCTGCTGCTCTTTATCAGTGCTCGTTGCTCAGTGAGAGCTCAGGTGTCACTGGAACATTTGAGAGAAAACAGTCTTTGGCATCCAACCAGCTGCAACATTCTTGCAACACAGATTTTAACCCCAACACAAGGCCCTTAGTTTGACTCCCCAGCAGCTCAAAAATAGTTTCCTCTGGTGTACCTGGTGAATAGTTTTTCTAATTCAACTGAGGTTTTCTTTATGATTGCCATTGTATAACTGACTTCTGTTAAGTATGCAGTGCACTGTATCATGACACCTACATGTGTTCTTGTCTTACTTTTTCTGAACTAAAACAAACGAACAGGTGCAAAAAAAAAATCTTCTTTTGCAACCTCCCCCTCAAGAAAGGATCCTTTTCAGGAATGAAGATAATAATAAAATTAGATAAAGATGTTGGAAAACAACAAATAACCACAAAAAGAAAAACAAACGAACATAAAGAAATAAAGAATGGGAAAAATAGATAGGTGAAAAAAAAAATCTCCTAAGCTCCAAAAAAACAGTGAAGAAGAAAGAGAGGAAAACTAAACAGTGAGTCCAAAAACAAAATTACAAGCATTTCTGAGTGGTTTTGCCTCATAGTCCACAATTTTGAAAAACAGCAAATCACAGTTTTCTCCACTTAGCTTTGCTTTCTGTTGGGTTGTAAGGCTTTCCCTCCTCCAGAGGCCACTCTGTCCATGCACCAAAGGTAGTGTCAGCTGTCCAACTTGAGGCCTATCCCGTCTCACCTTGGTTTCTGGAGAGGCCGTTAGACCTCTGATCTGTGCTGGGGAGAATTAAAGGAGCCCAATGTAGTTAGTTCTGATGCTTCAGATGCAGCCATTGATGAGCACAACACAAGCTGGCTTCTCACTGAGGAAGGCAGGGTCCAGGTCCTTTCCAGCCTGCATTTAACCTTCTCAGGGGATCTGTTTAGTCCACTCCCTACCCACAACCACCTCCTGTGGCAGTCTCTCACTCAGTCACTGTGGAACAGTTGCACAGAAACCCTAAAGTGAAGGGTTTTTGTAGTTTTTCTGAATCTCAGTCTCAGTTTGTCAGACCTATCCCCTAATGAAACTGATTAAACACTCAGGTGCTGCAGTGAACTGCCTCTCCTGCTGTGTGAAAGAAGTCACCTTGGAGCAAATCCCATGCTGCTGTACAGCTCACAACCACTGTGGGTCCCTCCCTCCTGTGGCCAGCACCACTGCCAGGTGGGGCATTTCTCGCTGAAGGTGCAAGTCCTTGTGCTCACTTTGTGTCTGTGAAAACAAGTCCTCCTTCCTGGAAACCAGGGCAGGAATCCAGATTGCTTCACTCTCTTCTCTATATTATGATCCTTTTGTGAAACGTCTCTCAACTTTCTAAGTTTCCACAAGTTCCTTCTTAATTCCCAGGGATCCAATTCTTCCTCTGTGAAGGTGTCTGAATTCTGAGTCGCAGAGAGGCCGAATTTTGCTGCTGATCACTCTGCTATTCGGTTCCTCATATACATGGAATTTTACCTTCTGTTTTTCAACATGCTTAAAACTTATTTCTATTTTAAGTCTGTTAGTCAGCTTAACTGAGTGACTTTTAAGTCCAAAATTGCAAGCATGCTTCAAAGTACTGTTATTGTCAATTTTCTTGAAGATTTCACTAATTTCTTTATATTTATCTTTATAGATTTTAGGTATTATTTTCTCTGCTCATAATGTGTCCCTTACTCTTGTCATCCTGTCAAAATACTTAACAAGAAAATCTAATTTGGCTGAAATAGCTACCTCGAAGGTGCTTTAGTCTTGTCCCTGCATCTCTTGGCCAGTCCACTTGTATATTTTAAAGTATAGTCTTTAAGCAATAAAAACTCTTATAAGAGGAGCATAAGTGCTCCAACATGCTTCTGCACATGTGGGATTCATCCACTGCCTCATGATTCTTCCAGACGGTGAGCTTCTTGAAGAGAGGACTAACTGTTCATCACCCGATTCATTGGTGTCTCTCTGAGATCTACCAACCAGCCAGGCTCATTTTACACAGCAGATACAAACACTGTCATACCATGCCTTCACTCGCAACTTACCTGCTCTTGAGGACAGACAACAACTGTATTAAAATCAGGCCATTTGTCCACCAGAGCCTTCACAAGGAAGAGGTTCCTGTGGAATATGGTCCCATAAACCTGCAACACTGCAACCAAGTGGGAGGAGCATGACAGTGCAGAAGGTTAGTAATGTGCTTATATGACGAAGATGTGCTTCTACAAAATTAAAGGTGTGACGTATGAGGACCTAATGTGGCTCCTAGACTATGTTTTGTTATCCCCCAAACAAACAGCTTATGGATGAAATCATAAGAAAAAAAATGTATGTCCAAATAAGTGAAATAAATTATCAATCACTCATTCCTGAACACATTCCTCTTCTATTGTTCATTTTCTTTCGTGAACAAAATAATTTAGTATGTATTAATTTAATGTCTATTTTACCAGTGCACTGTATGTGGGCACATTCCTTGTAATTAGATTCTAGTCTATGTAAGCATACTTCAAACTATATAATGTTTATTTTATGTTTATATTTTTTGCCTCTTTTTTTGGATAGGGAGGGATAGAGGACATTAGTATCTTCCAACCTGACAGACCTAGATGCATTCTTGTCGGTGCAGAAGACTCTGTTGAGGGTGGCAGAGAAGCCAAGTTCGGAGCGCTGGCTGAACTCCAGCTCATGGCCCAGAAGTGGTCCTGCTGTAGGGTATTGGCTGCCACCTTGCAGGGCCGTGTGGTCATGCAGGGTAAGAAGCTGACCCAAAGAGGCATATTCTTAAAGCCATCCATAAGTTTGAGAAATTTAAGTTTCTCTTCCTTGTTTTCAAAATCTGCAGTATCACACTGGCCAAACTGGGTTCCTGTCCACTTTCCGGGTTCAAATGCTTCTGTCTTGCCTGAGTCCCAGTCAGCCTCCTCCTGCAAGGCCTTTTGCCTCACCTGGTCTATGTGCACCTCATCCGAGCTGCCTTTCTTCTCCATCACCACCGCCAGGTCCGTGTCTGGCTTCTCCTTCCAGAGACTTACTATTACCGTGTTCTCTTTCTTCTTCTTTTTCTTCCTTTTCTGAGTCAGCTCCAGATCTAGCTTTTCTTCCATTTTCTTAGTCTTTGTTTTCTTCTTCACTCCGGCTTTAGGGTGCTCTCCTAGTAGGGTGTACTCTAGAACCTCAATTCTGACTGGCTTCTTCTTTTCTTTCCTAGGCTTGGTCTCCACAGACCTGGAGAGCTCAGAGGGGGCTGAGAGGCTGTCTTCCTCCTGGTGGACCTTCTTCTTCACTTTCCTTCTGGAGCTTCTTCACTTCCATTTCAGCCCCAAGGCTGCCTGCTCCTCAGCCACCTTCTCCACCATGCATCTACACATAGCATCTCCTGTCTCACAGAGCCAAGGTTCCTAGAGGGAGCAGGCTGTGATATCCTTGTCCTTTCTTTCCTTGTGTTTTTGGGGCTTCTTGACAACTCTGTTTGCCTCCTCACCTGACTGGAGTCAGGGGAGGTCTTTACCTCTGAGCCCTCTGATGTGGCCAAAGGCAAGGTGTTCCTCTTCTTTTTCTCTCCAATGTAGGACTCTGAGTGGTCAAAGGCCTTTTTCCTGGGCTGGGTGACTTCTCTGTTTGGCTTGTGATGTGGGCTTAGATTCTAGGAGTTCTTTATAAAGGGTGCTATGCCCTGTCTTCATCTTCTTCTTCTTTTTCTTCACCAAGTGTATATGGGATATCTGCTCTTGGCTTACAGTTTCTAGAGGGATTATGGCCTTCACAGGACAATTATCAGCAAAATAATTCCCATCATTCACAACTGTATATTGAGTCTCTGAATCTTTGACTACCTCCTTCATCTTCTTCTGTTTCTCTGGAAGCCCAAGGCCCAGGTATACTTTCTGAGTCTTGGTGACCATTTCTACAGGACAACCAACCTCAATATTTTACCTTTTATTGAAGGCCATTTTTGTTTACTCTAATATCTTACTCTCATTCTTCAAAGGCAAATTTTTGCTTAAGTCTTTGAAAATATGCCTATCATGGAAAATTTTAGGAGGGAAATTTCGAGGTCAAACATCACACCAACTTAAGGTCACTTGCCTTCTAAACATATGCAAATTACTTTCTGGAAAGTTAAAATGGCCTGTTTCCTATTTAAAAAGAAATAGATCATAGTGCTAAAGCCATGGAGGTTAGCAACCACATCTAGGAACTTTAGCCATTAAGCACTTGTTTGTCCTTGTCTAGAGTCATGTCTTCCAACACCACTGACCTCAAGACATTGAAGAAGGTAATAAGGAGATTTGCAAAATTTAGAACTTTTGTGGTTGCTATGGTTTGTGTCTTTCTGTCCCCCTCATACAGCCATGGGGCAGTTTCTAGAGTTTCCATTAATTCTTGATCCAATGCTGGGACTATGTGTGTGAGTGCTACGCTTGCCCTGAGGTGGTAATCTACACACAAGTGTAAGGAGGGGAGAGAGGCTTGCTAGCTGCCACAGTTGCTGCTCATCCCTTTGTTCTGTGCTATTTTCCATAGCCATGAACTGCTGCCCTCTGCCATGTGCCATTCTGCCTTGGAACCAGCCGAGTATGGACTGAAACCTCTACCAACTGTGAGCTAAATAAACCTTTCTTTCTCAATTCTGGGTGTTGGGTATTTTGTCCCATCAATAAGGAAAAAGTAACTAAGAAAGTGATTGTGAGGAAAAGGGACATCAGCGGGGTGTAGCACCATGGTCCAGTGGAGAGCATGATTCCCCACATGGGGCCAGACAAGGTCCAATAACAGGGGCCAATGGAACCCTAACCATTTCACTGACTAAGGCACAGCCTAATACTGAGAGTCCCTGTCCTGCCCTTGAAATAGCTCTTATCAGACTAAGGAAAAGGGGGAAGCAAAACGTTCACTTAAATTACTGGGGTCAGGGAGATAGCTCAGTGGATTAAGCACTTGCCTGGCAAGCGCAGGGGCCTGAGTTTAATCCCCAGTTCCAAAAAAAAAAAAAAAAAAGAAAAAAAAAGAAAAAGAAAAGAAAGAAAGAAAGAAAGAGAGAGAGAGAGAAAAGATTATTAAATGCTCTGTCATTTGGGGAAGCTCAATATAGCAACAAAATCCAGGTTTGGTGTGAACTGTTGATTGCCATTTAAGCACTGGACTTTGGAACTAGTGATGTTTAGATATGTTCGATTATAAAAATACAATGGAATCACTATTATTTTCTTTTTTGTAAGTACAAACTAGAATGAATTGCAGCTGTCATGTGACACAAACCTATTCAATATTTACTGTTGGGAGAGGGGATCTCCTTAAGGCTGCAAAACCCAAATATTTCTCTTACCAGAGATTTAATAAGTATTGGATGTGGATGTCTACCATACTGACATTCTGGCTTTATAAATTTTATGTGGAAACTGCTGAGCCTGAGTGTGAACTTTTGCAGTGTTGCCCAGAAAATATTGGATCTGCAGGGTCAGAGAAGTCTAGGCTCTGGACTCAGCCCTCTTGAGAGCTGCACTGTACAACCTGCACTGACCAGTGACTTGGGGGTCATAGCTTAAGCCATAAATGACCTTTATATAAGGTACAAGAACACTAGGAAAAATAGAATACTATGCCTTTCCTACACAGTTCCTGTTTAAAAGTTTGGTTTCATAACTATGCCAAATACATCATCTTCTTGTTGCCCTAAAGAACTCAGATAGTTGAGTTATTAGCAAAGAAAAAAAAAAAAAGGATGTAGACTAACATTAAAGGATGTAACTAAACATTAATATACTAGTTTTAGTCAACTTCTCAACTCTGGAAAACTTCCAGTTGTATATCACACAATTTTTGGATAAGTGGAAGGCAATGTCTTGAGTCATCATACACCGAAGGTCATATAAGACTCAAGTCAGAGTGTTACCTACAGTCTTGCTCCAGCTACAGAATCAGGTCCCGCTTTCCCCTCCCTCACATGGGAACAATGTACACATCTTTCCTTGAGGTTATGAGAGTTAAATAAGGGCCACAAGAGAGATCCAACAGCACACCCCAGGCCTCAGTGAATGCTTGCCCACCCTGCTTGTAGGCAGTCCCTTCTGTCCTGGTGTGTGTTCCCCTCTTACCTTTAAGGATTCAGGCAGGTTCTTCACTAAAGATCTCTGCAGCATCTGTAGAATCTGTGGACTTTGCAAATGGAGCATGTTGGCAGGTAACTTACCCTAAAGAGACAATCAGGAAACATCAAGAAAAAGTAGGGGGGCCAGGTAGGTTCCTGAATTCAATCCCTGGTCCTGCCAAAAAAAAAGAGAAAATGTAGGAAGGCAGGCAGGCACAGTAAACAATTCCAGTCAGTGGTGTGGGCTCTGTCCTGCTGTTCCACTAACCTTCTTACTGTAAGAACAGGCTGGCAGCAGGGACAGGCACCTCTTCAGAAATTATCTCCAAGGTTTTCTTAACTTTTAAAACCTACTTCTGAAATTTTTGTTTTCACCTTTTTATATCATGCTGAATTCCAACAAGTACAGATGCTCTTGAATTAATGAATCTGTTACCTGAGAGCAGTCTTTCAGTGTCTGCCCCAGCCCAGCCACTCTCACTGGGTGACACCCAGCACCCTACTTAACTCCTTGGAGCCTCAGCTTCCTCATCTGTAAATGGCAAAACATGACCACAGAGTTCACAGACTGAGACAATAAAGTAAGTCGGTGCATGGAGTGAGCCTGAGCACCCGGAGCAGAGCGAGCGCCCATGGCTGTGACCCAGTGGTCTTTTATCACTGATTATTTTACTTTTACAAGTTGATTGGGTATGGTCTGATCCTGCGGTACACACACTTAGTGCCTGATAAGCAGATCGGGTGGTTAAGACTCCCCCACTGCCACCTGAAAGCAGTCCACGGAGGGAATTTGTTTGGTATAATCAACCATTTGTGGATTTCAAATGAACTGAAAACAGTAAGTGGAAGTGATCCGTGTGAGCGGGCCCAAGGCACACAGACTGTTGGTGGGAAGTACACTGCAAAGTGTCTGGCTTGATCAGTACCTGCTGGGTGCCAACCAGCTTAGCTATTGCTAATGTTCTCAGTATTAGAGACGAAGAAGAAAGATGTTACAGCTTCTCCTCTGAGTCTTTACACAGAAAACATAATGACTGTGTAATATAATTAAAATTTCATACATACAGATACAAAATGGTCCTGCCTTTGTATCTCCCTTTTTTTGTTTAGTTTTGTCAGAGACAGGTATTCCCTTGCCATTTAGATACTGTAGGTGCAAGAATTCAACAAAATAATCCAATACAATCCAGTAGTCCATAATAGTAGTGGGTTATCTGCAGGACTGGCAATGTCTAAGTTGTTGACTTGAGCCTTTTACAGCTCAGCATATTAATATGGCTTTACTTTTCACACCTCATCTTTATACTTTTCTGCTTGATGGTTAAGACCAAGATAAAGCAAGACCTGTACAACAAGAAGTGTAACTTTTGTATCTAACAAGGTCAGTTTGTATCTGTATATACAAAATAGTTAAGATAATTATACAGCTACTTTCTCTTAATTCAATGAGAAGAAAAGTTTGTACAACAGTGTTTGGACAGGATGTCATGTCTGCATCTTATACTAGGAATAAGCACTACAAAGACAACAATATGCATTGTAATTAATGAAACTGTCCTACTCCTTGGTTTTGGGACTGTTTCATTGCTATTTGTTTCTCAATAAAATCAATTAAAAAATAACAATATAATTGAAATTTCAAAAAAGAAAAAATTGACTATGATAGTAAAGTATGCATATATTTACATTCATATTATACACATACATATTCTGTATTATTCAAAGCTACTGCTATTGTTTTTATTTAGAAAGTCTTGTGGAAGTATATAGAAATTATTATACTATATTTTTAAAAGCTCTCCATGTTTTTTGTATGTATTTAGGCACATTTCATGCTCATTAAAATTCATCAGTTAAAAAAAAAAGGAGGACAGCTAAATAGCTCAGCAGATTAAAGCACCTGTAATCAGGCAGAGGGAGGGACCCGGGATTTCATTCCCTGGCCTGTTGCGCTTGCCCCGCCCCCAGGACTCTGAGACAGCGATTGAGACTGGATCTGGTGGCACGCATCTGTAATTCCAGCTCTTGGGAGGCTGCGAACAGGCAGATCACTGTGAGTCCGATCTAGTAGTAAGACCCTGAACACCCTGTAGACCCTTCCCTAAAACACAAAAAAATAAACTTTCAAATGGACGATCGTGTGCGTGTTGCCAGCTGTACACACTGACAGCACTGGAGATGCGCACTGCACAGCGAGGTGCACAGCGCGGAGGAGCGCACTGCTCGGCGGAGCCCCAGAGCTCTTCTCCGCGCCCTCGTCATCAACCCCTTCCTCGTTCTCTGACTGAGCTCAAAGCCATCATTAACCTGTTTCTGACCCTATAATTTGCCTTTAACAACATGTCAAATATGTTAAATTATTTAATACGTAGCCTTTTCAGAGCAGCACCTTTTATTTATCAAAACCTGGAATGCTCATTCTTTGGGTTGATCAAATAGAATCTATACTTCTCAAAGCACTTATGGGTAGTTATTGATTTCTCTTGGCTCTCGATTGATTTCTCTTGGCCCACGGTTTCATTCTACCTTTAAATCTTGTTGCTTTAAATATTGAAGAATGCTTGGGCTGAGGAACCTAATTTTTCACAGAACTCTTCTCTAGCACGCTGCCTACACTCTGAGGTGGCTTCATTCATGTTCTACCTCCACGATGCCCATAAAGCCAGCTTTATTCCTTGTACAAAGCCTTACTCACACACTGGCTTTTCCTGAATTTCCTCCCTCTGGACCGAAACTCTAGCAGTCACTTTCCTCATTCAGCGAGGAGTATTTATCTCAGCCACAAAACTGGGCACAGCGGATTCCAGCCTGTCTTCCAGGCTGCGCTTTCCTGTGGACAAGGCATCCCCGTTTTTCATCATTCTCAAAGATTATCACAGTGTCTGGCACACATGACGGACTTAGGGCATTTCTGTTCAGTAACAACACACAAAGTATTTACATTAACATTGCTGTTCACTTAGTCCTTTTGCTTACCAAGCTCAAAATTCATCCACTCATTCCAGGAATAAGCCATTCTCTGAATGTCTGCATCCTCCCTGAACTCATATGCTAAAATTCTGCCCCCACAGCAATGCCAGGCAGAAGTGGGGCTCTCAGGGATCCGGCCTGAGGACAAAGCTTCCACCGCAGGAGAGCACAGAAGGAAGCCCTACTGCTAATCAGAAAGCATGAAGAATCTTTTGCCGCTTGTGAAGCACTCGGAGTAAGACAATGGGTCATAGCAGCCCAAGCGGACTGAGGCACAGTGCACACCGGAGGGCGACCGTGCAAGCGCGTGGCAATTCTGTCCGATGCCGCTAAAATAAAGCCCCAGAGCAGAGCAGAGGCACCAAGACCGAACCTTAGCTCAAGACGGAAGTGTAATGTGCCTGGAGGCTCGCTTGATATTGTGGCTAGGAGCATCTCAGAGGTTACATGAAGGTAAGAAGCAGGGTGGAATCTGGTGCCGCAGTACCGGAGCTGGGTACCCAAGCATTGCCAGGCTGCATGGGTGCTGCACTCTGCACCCCATGCACACGCAGCCCGCGCACTCACACAGCTGACTGAGGAGCCCAGGGCAGCAGGCACACACTGGCAGATTATCAGCATTTCTGCAGCCAAGGTCCAGGGAAAGAAACTCTGAAACTTCTGACACAGCCATTGCAGAATTCAGCAGAGAGAAATGGCCCTATGAGAGAGAGCTCTGAGAAACGTTCTGCTAAGCACAGCCTCTCCCTCAAATTGGCACACATGTTCGTATATCACATTTATGAAGAGAAGAGTTTAGAGGGAAACATCTAATAATCCTCACAAAAGATCAATTTTTTAAAAATTAAATGAATAATTCATCACCCGTGTATTTCAGTCCCTACACTGAACCTGCTTAGTCCTCTGGGACAGAACAGGTTACTTCACGTCCCTAGTCAGCTGCTAGCCAAGCTGATTGCCTCCCAGTGCTCCCAGAAGGTGGCCCAGCAGTGTACACTCTGGGTGAAATGTCACCCGAAGCACAATGCTTCTGGCCAGGGGCTGGCACATCTTCTGTCACCTGTCTACCAAGGGCAGGCTCCCTGCTCTCTTCATATTTATTTATTGACCCACAATAGAGACGAACTTCATCTGGGCAGGAGCCCCGGCCCTGTGCATAGCCAACCTCTGAGCTAGGTGTTTCTCACAGAGGAACTTCCCCTCCTTGGACACAATTCCCAATATGAGTTAGCCCAGAAATTCTTAATCCACATCCAGCAGAAGTACTTTGATTCATTCCCCTTTGGTAGGGAAGAAGAAAAAAAGGGTGGCCCCAAGAGATCTGTCTCCTTATGCTCCACAGATGTCTCTAGAGAGGCAGCAGACTGTCCCAGATCAATATCACGTGCACGGGATTTGAAAGCTGTGCTTTGGTCTGGTTTCTCAGACACTGTTGAGCTGAAGATTGAAGGCCCTGCTAGAACACAGGAACCACGCTGGTGGGCTGAGGGAGGAACCACGCTCCGCCCTCGGGGCACCCTGCATGGAGAGGTGGCTTTGTGACAGACAGCTCAGCCAGGAGCACCCACACCGAGGCTCTCCTCAGCCACTCTGTGACTCCAGCTAGCCGAGCCCTAGCAGGTACATGAATCTCTTCCCACCCCTTTGTATCTGCAGCAGAAGCAAGAGGTGGATACTATTCTGATTTCAAGTTTAAAATCAGAGTTCTGTCCTCAAACATTAGTAAAGAAAATTTCCTGAAGAGACGAAAGCATGAGGGTTCTGCCTGTGGGACGTGCTCAGCGATTTTCAATTTAACTGGCTCGAGGGATGCCTAGACTTGGAAGGCGCCACCTGTGTTTGGTTGACTCCTTGGGGCATGACCCTGGGGGCTCTTCCTGGTCACTAGCCCCTCTCCACTGGGTGGAATGCCCTAGATGCCATGTATGAAGCAGCTCTCCTCATGCCAGCCCTCCAGATGCATTAGTTCTTGGAGACAGCAGCCCAGGACTGGGACCTCTGCCAATGGGAGCCCAAGGAAAGCCCCCAGCTTTGAGGTGCAGGTTACAGGGGTTCTGCTTCAGCAACAGGAAAGCAAATGCAGCATAAAAGTATAGCCCGGCATGCTGGGGCCCACCCATGATCCCAACACTCGGGGGCCTGAGGCAGGGGGCTCCTTGCAAGTTCGAGACCAGCCTGGGCTACAAAGTGAGCTCAACGCCAGCCTGAGCTGCATAGGGACACACTGTCTCAAAAAGACAAAAACAAACAGCATACAAGCATAAATATTTTATGATACTTTTTATGGACAATATGCACAGTGAGCAAGTTCAAGGAGACAAAATGTAGCATTTGTCAAACTCTGGGAGCAGGGATGAGGACTTTCTGTGTAAGGTGTACAGAGTTCACACTGAGCATGATTAAATCTGAGGCACCAATAGTGGGCACAACTGGACAGTACTGTGAATGTATTTTACGTTTTTCTTTTCTTTCTTTTTTTTTTTGGACACAGGGTCTCACTATGCAGCCCACATTCATAGTGATCCTCCTGCTTTCTGCCTCCTTAGTGCTGGAATTACAGGCGTGAGCCACCACGCTCGGACTCCATCACCAGCTCAGCACACCCGAAGGCGGGGCCAGTGCGGCAAGCGGAAGCAGGGATCGAATCCTGGCCACTGCGCTTACATAAGCAAGCGCTTAGTCCACTGAGCTATGCCGCTGGCCCTTGTGAATATATTTTAAATCCACTGCATTGCACAGTGCATCTCTCTCTCTCTCTCTCTCTCTCTCTCTCTCTCTCTCTCTCTCTCTCTCTCTCTCTCTCTCTGTGTGTGTGTGTGTGTGTGTGTGTATCTGTCGATCTATGAAAAATAATACACAAAAACAGTGGTTTTTGAGTCCCCGGCTATCACTTCCCCTGGAGTAAATTTACACTCTTACCTAGAAAGTGTATCTTTAGGTTTGTATTTACCTCATAGCCTTTGGCTTTGTTTTCTCAGAGTAGCTCCAGTTGATCTTGTTACTTGAGCTTAAATAGTTTTAACTATCCAAGCCGGGTGTGGTGGTGCATGGCTATAATCCCAACACTCGGGAGGCTGAGGCAGGA
Source organism: Ctenomys sociabilis (assembly GCA_004027165.1). NCBI lineage: Eukaryota > Metazoa > Chordata > Mammalia > Rodentia > Ctenomyidae > Ctenomys > Ctenomys sociabilis. Next base: position 14,831 of record PVKA01001816.1, on the reverse strand, counting down.
GGATTGTTGTGAGTTTGAGACCAGCCTGAGCTACAAAGTGAGTTTAAGGCCAGCCTGAACTGTACAGTGAGACCCTATCTCAAAAAGACAAAAAGAAAAAAAAATAGTTTTAACTATCCAACTTAAGTAAATTTTTAACAAGTTTATTATTTGTAGACTCTCACTTCCCTTAGTAGATGTTATGAGAGTCTAGAAACCAACTGACAGCAATACAAAAGGGTTTCTACACCTCATTTCCCTTGTATACCCTTGAAAGCAAAGATAGCTGTCTATGGTGTTAGTTATATCAGGGTCATCCGCCCTATAAGAACATTACAGAAGCAGAAGCCACTGAAGCCTCAGTGTCTCTTGGTTCAAATTTGGTGTCAACATTTCCTTCAGTGAAGCTATCTGGACAACAAACATCTAGCAGTAGTTTGAGGAGTTGGGGTAGGTACCTGAGACTTGTGCAGTAGCTTCCACAGTTAATCAAAGAGGTCAATCAGATTTAACTGCTGAAAGGGTGCCAAGTTACCTCAGAGGACTTTCTGGGGGGTTCTTGGGAATGAGGAGGACTTGGTACAGAGTCTCATGGTGGATCAGAGCTAACAAAGCAGTGTTTGGGGGCCAAGGTCTAACAGCAGCAGAAGGTAATCAATACAAACCCAAACAGGAAATATTTAAAGAGACACCTTTAATCTTTCACGGTGATATACAGTGATAAATGCTTTGAATTTTTTTTCCTTCAGTTTTGACAGAATTGGGCTGGGGATACAGCTCAATAGGGCAGAGCCTGCCCAGGAAGCAAGAGGTCATGAATTTGATTACCAGTAACAGGCTCAGCAATCCTTAAGAGCCAGTGTTAAGCCTATCAACATTATATTATATGAGAACCATTGCACTCTACCCCTAGGCCCACAAAGCCTTATGCACATCCCTTTATGCAAAAGGCATTTTAGTCCATCTGCCAAAGCCCTAACAGCTTCAGCACTGCTGAAAAGTCTGAGTCCCAAGTCCCCTCCGAGATGTAGGGTGAGCTATTAGCTGCAAGCCTCTGTACACATGCAAACAGAGTGAATCACTTCCAACACCCAGTGTCACAAGATAAACATTTTCACTCCAAAAGTTACAAACAGGAAAGTACAAAGGACTTTTGGGACCAAAGCAAGTCCAGAATCCAGCAGGGCAAACCTTAATCCCCCTAGTTACACATCCAGCATCTGAATCAATCTGTGGCACATTGTAGGCTCTACAGGGCTTGAGTGACGCCACCTCTGCAGCCCCTCTAGTGGTTACAGCTCCCACAGCTTCTCCCTCAGGCCCACTTTGCTCTGTCCTTGCAGCTTTCTTTGGATGATGCATGTTCCTGGCTTATCCAAACTTCTGGGGTCTCCAGTGCACCTTGGGCTTCTCTTTCACAGATTCACACACTGCTCTCCTGGGGGCACACTGCCTGGCCTCCCAGGCCATCTGAGATTGAGGTGGAAGTCTTTTAAACCCCATAACTCTTACATTCTTGCATTCTGTGTGCACCTATAACCAACACCATGCAGATGATGCCAGGGTCTTCTGCCCCCTGGACTAGTGGCCAGGCTTTCCTCTCTCTCAGCTACAGGTGTCAAGTGCCTGGATCTCTGGGCATGCTGGATCCATTTTTTTTTTCTTTTTTTTTTAACTGGATCCAATTCTAAGGAAGAAATTTTTCTGTGCTAATGACATTCTGGAACATGAGAAAGCCACTCTGTGGCTTTCTCCTCACAGCAAAGCCTTTCATGTGTGCAGTGCGAGGGAGCAAAGGGCAGAGCCTCGCTGCCTCTTGTGATGCCATCTTTTGGATTTTCTTCTTTTTCTCAGCAGTCATCCTCAACTCTGTGTTTACAGCTTCACTGCAGCTTCCTTTCTGGACAAGCTCACATTTGAAATCATGCTGCTGGGTTCTTTGGGCTGGAGTTTCAATATAGATCTGGCTCAAAGGCTCTGACAATAGTCACTCCACAGCCAACCTTCAGCTGTCTTGAAATTTCTTCCACCAGGTTACTTAGTCCACTGCCCTCAATCTTAGCTACAGGCAAATTCTCTGGACATAAGCAAAATGCAGACAATCTTCCTGCCAAGCTATAACATGTATGTTGTGGAGTCCACCAGCAGCAGAAACCCCTCAAGCCTGGAATTCACAGGCAGGATTCTATCAGTCTTCTGGTCTTTTGAGGTCTGACCAGAATGTCCCCTACGGAACAGCCTATGGCTTACTAACTCTTCTTTTGTGTGACCTGTCTAAACTTTGCAAACTCTTCCCACAAGCCAAGGGCTCTTGGGCCACATGGTCAGGCATGGTCATGGTAATGACTCCACTTCTCTGGTACCAAATTATGTCTTGGTTACTCTTCTCTCATTGCTGAGACAAAATACCCCACACCCAAAATTAAGGAAGAAAAGGTTTATTTAGCTCACAGTCTGGGTCTCAGGCCATACTCAGGAGCTCCAAGGCAGGGTGGCACAGCACGGGCGCAACATTTCTCAATGGCAGGAGCCAGCAAAAGCAAGAAGATCACAAGTGACGAGGTGCTTCTGACTCTCCACAGAACGCCGCTGCTGCGTGGCTCCCAGAAGCTGTGGACCCCAAGCCCAGGGGCAGCCCCGAGTCCCTGAAGGTGAGGGAACAGGGAGAGTTGGGGTGTGAAAACCTAGGTGTGGAAGAGAAAGCAGCCTTTGAGTATGACTCACATACACTGCGAATGTGACAGTTTTTTCAGATACCACAGAAAAAGACCAATGGCCAAGAGCTCTTGCTGCACAGTGGTCCGCCTTCCTTATCCCGTCCTTCTGCCACTTTCTAAAGTGCTTCTGGAAGGCCTCCTTCCTGTTTTTACGAGGTATGATAAAAATACAAAGAAAGCATTTGCCAAGGGTCTTCTGGTGGGAAGGAAGGGCCATAAAAACATGGGGCTGTGTCTTCATCCACCTTACTCAGCAGATCTGTCCAGTGAGACTTCTGGCTCCTCCCTAAATCGGATGACCATGAAAGGCAGGGTCTCAAATTGATATAGAACAGCAGGCAAGCATGACAGCACAACTACAGGCATTCCTGAAAGAAGCTTCCAGATCTGCTTGGGGAAGCGGCAAGAGAGACAGCTGCCTGCGTCAGAAGTCACAGGCAGGCCGCTGCAGGGATCCGTGCTCCTGAGTCTCAGCCATAATCCACTGCATTATCTGAAACACTCACCGCACTTTCTGGGCACACCCCTACTTACCATTCCTCCCCCCCATTTGTGTGGACAGCTGGAATGCAGGAAAGATGGGCTTGGGTGAGGGGGCCCAGCTGGAGCTGTGCTGCTCCCAGGAGGGAGGCGGTGCGAGGACAGTCCCTCGAGGGCTGTCATTCATTTGGAGGCATGGAGAATGGGAGCTAAAGGCATGAGTTTTAGAACCAAACCAAACCCTTCCATCCATTCCAAGTCTTCTCTGGTTAGATGAGGCTTCAGCTTTATGTCTTTCCCTTTCTACGTCTTGGTCTCTTCAACTGTGAAATGAAAATAGCTTTGGCACCAGGTCTTGAAGTGAATGCAAGTGCTAAGTAAAGCCCCGCACTGTAAGTGCTGAGTAAGGCCACAGCCCTGCCTGTGCCCAGGGGCCGATCATCACCACAACGACTCTGTGGTTTCTCTCTGCTTGCTGGTGACTGCATGCCTGTCCCTACGGCCCCATCTGACCATCACCATGGTGTTGTCCTCCTGCCCCTCTCGGCCTCCACATCGACAAGACATTCTGCATCCCACCCAGAACCCCACCACTGGGGATACCAGTCCCTAACCTCTGCTGTTCCTTTCTGCCCTCCTTGTGTATCTCATCAGCCATGGACACCCCTTCACACAGGGGTGCTGGTGGACTCCTGGCCTGCGTATCAGTTGTTCATTACCAGATGCCAAAAGCGGACAGACCAGCGAGGGCAGAGCCATTCCCTGCCTAAGGGCACAGGCCACTTGGTCACACTCAGTGAGGATGGCTGTTATGTTACAGACAATGTGGAACACTCTCCACCCTCCCCATGACATGGAGCCTAGATGGGCATCATATGTCCTGCTCATCCTGTCAGCCCAGGACTCATAAGAAAGGCAGGAAAGAGGAAGAGGAGGAGGAGGATGGCACTGGAAGGCCACGTCCATGTGACTGGGACAGGGCAGCTTCAGGGACTGAAAAGTGGCTGTTGTAGAGGAAAAATAATAATAAGTGCCCGACACATTAGAGCAGTGACTTCTAGAGAAAACCCCAGGTGGACAGCCACTTGGGAGTGAAGGACAGGACTTGTGTCCAAGACATCAACTACGTGATGTCACTTCCTCTCGTAGTGTCATCCTCAGGACAGCCTTACACAAACATTTGTGTCTATAATTCACAGATAAGATTAAGCCAAGAACCAAGTCCTGTGGCTGCAGGCAGCTGTAGGTGGAGCAACTTGAGTCCCACGTCCCTGGGCTCTGCCAGCATCATCAGCTGTGTGGCCGTGGGCACTGCCCCGAATCCATGTCACCACCTGTGAAGCGGAAAGGCGAGTTCCCTTTTTCATAGACTCATATGAGGTTTAAGTGAGATGATTTATAATGAAGGGTTACTACACAGCACATAACTGTGAATTCTGTTCATCATCATGATCGGCTGGGGACACACAAAGGAGTGACTGAGTTTAAAAGTACACCTTTAACCCATGAGCTCCCCATCCCGTGGCCATCAGATCAGTGAGCTGAGGCCTCCTGGGTGGCCCAGCCTGCTGTGGGTACAGACACGGACTCCCAAGCAATAATGAGCTATTCGAGGTCAGGACTACTCCATACCCTGGTCTGGACCAAGGACAGAGAGTGACCGGGTGGCCCCCCCTTGTGGCAGGGGCACGTGCAGAGGCCAGCATGCTGTTAGCCCAGGGTTCAGTTCTGGGCACTTTCCCTGACAATGTACATTTGTACTCCTGGCTTCTAGGCAATTTGGGTTCAAGAATTAACACTTAGACCATTAAATGGTGCAGTCGGGTTTCTTCAAATGTCGTGTTGTAAGTAACAACAGATTATCAACTATTTCTCTTTATTTCAGTAACTTTGTAGTTATTATGCATATGTGAGTAATGCAGCCGTAGAGTCAAACCCATGCCTTCGTATTTTCATTAAATTGAACAAGGCTAGCTTGATTTAAAAAAATTCGCTAATAAATACAAGGATACAGACCAGCACATATATATGCAAACCAAAGTATGAAAAACTTATATGTATAATAGGAAACCAGATCCTTGGACAGTGGAAAAGGGGAGGAGTGATGGGAGGCAGAAGGTGATGAAGAAAGAATTAAGAAGTGTGACATACAGGAACCCACTCGCCCCTGGTCTAGCCAGTCCTCAGATGCTCATTAAGTCATTATTTAGCACACTCGTTTTGACTTAAAAATAATGACTTAATGAGCATCAAGGCCTACAGGGTGAAATGGGGATCAAACCCTAAATAGTATTACTACAAAAAAAGGAAAAACTCAGCCTCAAAGGTGACCATCAGGGGCTGGGCTCTGCCACATGGCGATGTCAGGGCTGATCTCAAAAGCAGCCCTTGCCTTGAGATTCTCCTTTCAGGCAAGTGCCAAGGACAGCTGACGGGCTCAGGCCTCCTGGCACTCTTGCCATAGGCAGGGTGCATCTGGGACAAGGTGCCCTGCTGCACTGTGACTGGAAGGTTCTTAACAATTCATTATATTTCTTGATAATTAAGTGTCACTGTTCTGGGCCTCCTCCTCCTCACCCTGAACCACAAGGTAAAATCTTAAAAATTGGAGTCTTAAATGCAAAATTTAAGAAACAAATGTAGAATCTAATGGAAAAATTTGACTTTTCCTTGGTTTATTGGTTAGTGTGTAATCCTCAAAAGGTGCTGGAAAAATTATTGCTGTGCCTGGGCTTCTCCGGCGGAGGGCTGTGTATGCTCTCACTGCCTAGGGAATGAAAGCTGAGGGATGAAGGGACGACGCAGGGGGAGGCCAGGCTTCTGCACAGTGGGTGACATGTGAATCAAGGTGTTCACTCTTGGTGACAGTAACCTCTTCTTGACCAACTAGTCAAATATGATAGTTTTTTGAGGTTATTTTTGTTTGTTTGTTTGTTTTGGCAGAACCAGGGATTGAGCTCAGGCCTTTATGCTTGCCAGGGAAGCACTTATTCCACTGAGCTATTTCAACCGGCCCAAGAACATTTTTTTTTTTGGTGGAACTGAGGATCGAACTCAGGCCCTTGCACTTGCCAGGGAAACACTTATTTCACTGAGCCATCTCCCAGCCCCCAAATAATGATAGTTTTGTCTGCCATCTACTGCCTGACAATAAGAACCGCTAGCCTATTTTTACTGAATTAGATTTTCTTTCTAAGAAACCAAATTTCAGTGCACTTTATCACCATGTTTGGCAAATGTAAACATGGTGTAGCTACAAATAGTAGAAAGGACCAGAATTAACATAAGGAGTTTGTAAGTTTTCAAGCATCAGGGAGGAAAGGTATTTCTTCACTACTGTTTGTCAGAATTCAGCAATGTGTAGAACTTATTTGGACTGATGTGACAGGAAACTCAGCTTGTATTTTGGATCAGTCGAATTCCAGTTCTACCCACTTGCCTTGTAGTTGGTTCTAAGTTTCCCATAGGATCTAGGAGTTTCTTGTTAAAAAGAGAAATAAAGGACTATGGTTGTGTTCACCATTGTAAAACATGTAATGGACATTTCTAGGTCCCAAAGAAGAGCACAAAGCTACCAATGGTTCTCATAAGACAATCTCGGAAAAGGGTAAGGGATATAACTAACACTCAGGGTCAAGGATGCTGTTTTCCTAAGAAAATTCCAGAAGACCAGAGCATGCACCAAAATAGATTATTAACAGAAAAAAACAAAACATGAAGTATGTGCTCCACCAGTTAGCAGGGCACCTTACAGGAGGCTGTCAGAGAAGGGGCGAACTCTCAGGCAGGCAAAGAGATGCTGGTGTGTGGCATAGGGGGAGTTGAAGGCTTCCTGAACCTCGGGATGCCCCTCAGTTGTCTTCCTAAGGCGAGCACTGTGAAAGTTACTTTCTCCAACTGTGAGAGTGAGGAGGAAAATCAAGTGTTTGGCCAACAGGACAGGACGTCCACTGACTGTGTCAAATTTTATATTCACACAATAGGGAAGTCAAAAGAAATTGATTGTTAAGTGTAGGGAACTTCACAAAAAGGAAACAGACTCTGTGTCTTTGGTTTCAAAGGAGAAACCATCCAGGACACTGTTTGCAAGGACAGGAGGTTCCTTCTTCTTCTGAAGAAGGAACCCTGAAAGCTGATCCACAACCACATCTCCTCTGTAGAGAGCACGCAGGTCATGGACCAGCAGGAGGGAAAGCTCTTCCAGGTTGAAGTTGAAATAAGGAGTGGAACACAAAAGAAAGCAGAAGGGGCACTAATTTGGCACAACCATAGAAACCCGGAATTCTGAGTCAGAAAAAAGCATTCCAGTGTGTGGAAAGAATACATTGTGGAACAGTATCCCAGTTTGAAAAGAGAAAGGAAAAAATTCAGAGTAAACTTCAAGCAAGAAAAGAAAACAACGAGGAAAAACAAAGCTGCATAAATTGCACAGCACCGAACAAACTTCAGGAAACAGAAGAACAGTTGTATTCTAACTACAACAATCAGATTCTTCTCCCGTGCCTTGGCGTCCGTGGGATACTTACAATGGGACAATAATGGAAAGGCAGGCAGCGCTACCTGCTTTGTCTTCGCACAGTCCTTCATTTCACTTGTGAGCATGTGATCAGGGACATGGTGGGGCAGGGAGTAGAGCAGAGTCAGTGGGCGGGCATCATTAGTCGCTGTGGGTGGGTGACATTTAGTTATGAAGACTTTGAAACAAAAGACCACGACCACTTTGACAGTGAACCTTGGTTTGAGATAAGTGATGCAGCCCTTGAGCACACTGTCCTGAAACTCAAGGAAAATGGACAAGAAGCTCCTCCAGGGCTCTACAACGGATCCGCCCCTCCACCACCTAACTGGCTGGTTCATATCATTGGCCATCCTGATGGAGAAAGTAAGCGCACTGACTGCTGTGTTGTGATTCCTCAGAGTGCGCGAGGTGAGGTATGTCAGGAAACTAAGCAGGATCCATACCTGACCCTGACCTCGGCCAGACCTAGCTTTGTTCACATGTACTCGCAAAACAGTTTTTCAAAAGATCTTCATAGCCCTGATATTGTTACCTGTGACACCTCTTCTTATCAAAGTTCTTCTGGCTCCCAGTGTTTGACTGCAATGGCTCATGGAGGACATGCATACTGCTGGCTTTTTTGATCAGTATCAGGGAAGGAGTGTGTGTCTCATTCAGTTTGGCTCTGCCATGCAGTCCATCCTCTCACATTAAGCACAATTACAAAGAATGGTATGAGCAAGTGTGTGCACATCAGCAGGATGTAGAAATGATGAGTCAATAGTAGCGAGGGCCCATGAGCACTTGCCTCTGCAGTTGCTGTCACAGCTATTACGATGGTTTTCTGACTTCCAAAGCAGTGAGTTTCAGAAAAACTAAAGTAGGTGATACTATAGGCCAGCCATTCCTATAAACCCATGAAGAAATCAGTCCTGCTATAACCTGAAGCCTTAATTGTCCATTGCTAGCTGAGGTCCTTGTCCTCTTTTCTGACTGTCAGTGGACGATGGGTCATCAAACACAATTCATCTTGCTTTGTCTCCTTAAATCAGGCAGAGGGAAGTGTTTGGTCCCCTGGTGAGACAGGACCTGTGCCCCACCTCAGGCTGGAGCAGTCACAAGAACAGAGCCCCAAATTCCTGCTGGACCCCTCAAGTATGAGAATCACAGCCCTAGGATTGGGACCCAGAAGGAAGGGAAGAAATAAAGAAGGCAGGAAGGAGATGAAGAAAGCCAGACTTCTAAAAAGTTTTACTTTTAAGAATAATGTGACTTCAAAAACAGAGTTGCCCAGGGTTGCTCACGTCTGCACATTCCAGGGGCTGCTCTGGGCTCTTCCAGGACTACCATACCGCAAAGTCCTTGAAGGTCCTCTAAGTCTACAGATCAGCTAAACTGGTAAAGTCAAAGGTAAGGGCTTGACCTGAAGAGTAATAGATTCACAGGCTTCACAAAATGTTTTTTGATAGTATATTTCACCTTTTAAAAATCCAGTGTAAGGCCCTGTGCATTTCTCCTGTAAATGTGTTGCTCTGGTGGCTGAGCTCTCTTGTTTCTCCTGCAACCAGGGTCTATTGATTCACGAATACCACTACAAAAACACATAAATCTTCCCTGCTCTGTAGGATGAGGCTTCCTTTTTGAGACCTACAGCTCTATTTGTTTGAGTGATGCTTTAAAAATCTGCCAAATATTCATCTGTTTTTCTCAAAAAATTGCTAGTCATAATATATCTATGAAGTGAGTTACGGCCCCACTCAGGTCAGGCAGCAGGCAGCATGCTGAGATGGCCAGGTGTGTGACGGTGAGCGTCACATAACCTGATGTTTCCATCTTCAGTTTCTTCTCCCACATTTTCTTCCTTCAGAGAAGCTCCTGAAATTTGTTCATTTATCCCCAGTATCTCACATGGGGAAGCTGAGCACTGACAAAGTTGTTTGGGTCGACCAGAAGGAAAACTGGGGTTGTAGTTCAGGTCACTTCAGGAGCCAGATGGCTGTTCAAACGTGTTCACAAAGTCCTTTGGGATTTCCCTAGTCCTGTATTTACTAAATCTGTCAGAACTCGTGTGTCCTGACAGTCTCTTCCCATGCTTGTGAGGACAAGGAGGAGGCCTGGGAAATCTCAGATTGCTGTGCTCACAGTTCTTGTGTTTCTCCCTAGTTTCCTTTCCAAGCTCTCAGCCACATTCACAGGACACGTCGCTGTCCTGCCTCCTGAGGCTTCTCTTGGCTGAGACAGTTTCTCAGCTGTCTTGCTTTTGATGACCTTGGTAACTGGCAACAGCAGCATCTGCATCTTGTAGGATGCCCCCGTTGCTGGACTTGGTCAGATGCTTTGCTGATGGTCGGACTTTGCTGTTGGCTGTGGGTTCTAGAAGGAAGATCGCAGGGTGCAACACCATGTGGGCAGTGTCTTCTCAATGTTCAGATGTGAACGCGGCCTTGATCACAGACTGCTGTGGTGTTTGTCAAACTCTACCCATAGTCTCACCAGTGCCTCCCCTCCCTGTGTGCCTAAGCCTCTGCACAGATGGACACATCCTCCCCACACTGTGAGGGTTCACAGAGCTGCACAGCCAGCCCCAAGATATTTTAGTAACAATATGTTCATTTCCATCTCTTTCTCTACTCATTGAAGTTGTGCTCTCCACACTAAAGATTCTCAATTTAAGCAGAGCATAGTAGTAGTTGTGTGTACATTAATTTGTATGTATATTAACTGGCATATATAGCCTAGCTTGCAGAGGTAACCCTCTGTGTCTACAATTAAGTTAAGGCATTTTCACTGATGTGCCCAACTCTAATCCACTGCAACACAGGTCACTTAGCTTCTGCCCTCCAACTTCATCTGTAAATCTGCCCTCGAAACATGGGAGACAGGGCTGCTCTTCCTCAGTCATTTGCATAATGTGCGTGTAATAGGCAAAAATCTTTTGAGTCCAGCAAGTTAGCTCAGCGGTCTAAAGTGCCTGCTTAGCCAGGCTTAGGCAAGCCTAGGATCTCCGGCACCACACAGTTGTGCCAGCCCTGCCCCTTGGGTGGGCTGAGCCTGACACCAAAAAAAAAAAAAAAAATCTGTTGACTCGTGTCCAGATGGGAAATAACTTTTTTTCTTTTTGAGACAGGGTCTAACTATGCATTTCCTGAACACCTTGAACTCACTTTGTAGCCCAGCCCATCCTAGAACACGCAGGGATCCTCTTGCCTCAGCAGCGCAAAGAGTAGGATTTCAGGCATGCAACACCATCTCAGGCAAAATAACTGTTTTCAGTCATCTCAAATACAGTGTTTATGTGCAATTTCTTTTTCTCTTTAAGAGTATACAGGGCCGGGGAGATGGCTCAGTATAATAAGCGCTTTCCTGGAAACGCAAGGGCCTGAGTTCAACCCCCAGTTTGGAAAAAAATAAATAAATAAATAAATAAATAAATAAATAAATAAATAAATAAATAAATAAATAAAAGACTATACACTCCATTTTTTGCTTAAATTACTTAACTCAGGACTTTTTCACTCATTCCCTTTAGTGATATTGTTTCATAGATTTTACAACACATTTACACATGTAGTACATTTGCCCCTTCCTTCCTTCCTTCCTTCCTTCCTTCCTTCCTTCCTTCCCTCCTTCCTTCCTTCCTTCTTTTCTGTGGTACATTTTGCTCCTGAATGGTGTCTTCAATTTGTGCACTTCCCATCCACTTTATGGGCCGTAACACTGTGGTGTTGGCAAATGTAGAACATGTCCCTCCCATGACAGCATCATGCAGAGCAGTTTATCCACCCTGGAATCCCTTACACTTCAACTGCTCCCCGCTTGCCCTTCTCCCAAGCCCTAGTAGAGGCTTTTTTTATTACTTTTATACCTTTAGCTTTACAAGAAGGCCACAGAATTACAGTCACATAGCATTATTTCATCTATCTGGGTTTCCCCCAAAAGCCTTATGAACTCCCAGATGGGATTTTTGGAAGGTGGTTGAATCATGGGTGTGCAGTTCTGGGACTGAGAGTGTGACCTTTGGATTGGACCATCCATGGGACTGTCCTGCTTATGGGTGAGACTGAATGGATTTACTGAGAAGAGCTCCTCACTGTGGGGGCAGGCTCACTAATCATGGGCTTGTGTGCTGCACTCAGTAAAAGGGAAAGGGAGACTCATTGGGGCTGCTCCCTGCCAGCCCTGCCAGGGCCGGCTTCCCCTCCACAGCGCCCCTCTGCAAGGCTGCCCTGCTGTGAAGACAGTTGACCATGCACTGAAGCCTCTCCCAGCTGTGGCCTGCAGTGAACCTTTGTGGCTTCAGCTTCAGGTGTGAGGGGTTTTGTTTCAGCAATGAGAAAAGTGACTGCGGCCCAGAGCACACAGTCTCCTCCACCTGGCTGTTGTGCAGCTCATGTCTCTGCACATGACTGTGGCTGGACAGCTCATTGTTTCCCTGCACTGAGCGATATCCCACTGCACACGGACCACAGTTCCTACACTCAGTTCCATTTTGAATGAGGTCTCTGTTGCTTCTAATGTCTTGTGCTTACCAATAAAATTGTTACAAGACCTTGTGTTCTCCTTTGTGTGTGACCTAAGTTTTTGGTTCGGTTGAACAAATACCAAGGAGTGGAATTGATGGCCTGAGAGGAAAGAGAATATTTGCCTTTCTGAGAATCGACCACCTGCATTCCAAGGTAGCTGTATCATTTTGCATTTCAGCAGAAATGAATTTCCCAGTTCTTATCAGCACTCAGTGGCAGGCTTTCTTTTGTTTTGTTTTTGTTTTATGCATACTAATACTATTGGATTACTGGGGATATTCTGGGGATTATAAGATTTAGTGATGAGATCCAGGCTATCTTTGGTGATTTGAGAAATGCACAGTTAGAATGTCAGCTGAACACAGTCAGAAAGAACTACAGCCATCATGAATGTGCCAGCAAGAAGGCAATTAGTGAAGCTTGAGGATTCTACCAATGTGGGAGGAACAGGAGGAGAGGGGGCTCTGTCAGGAAATAGGAGAAATTAGCTGACTGCTGTGCAGATTTCTGAAAGACCATGAGTTGTCACCATGACCACGCTAAGTCATTTGCAAAGAGTTTGCATGGTTGCTGCATCAGCCGTCTGTTGAGCAAGGCCTCTTGAAGCATCACAAAATCCTGACTTGCCGAGAACAGTGACTACTAGTTGGTTTCCTCCTTCCAAGACTCTGGATGTTCTTTTCATGGACACACACTCACCCAGAGCTCACAGGACTCTGGGAACACTTCTCTGCAGTAGAAGCAGCTCAGTGTCTGTTAGGATCCTGGCCACCCTGCAGGTTCTGGGCCAGCTTCCCCAAGGAGCTAAACACTGATGGGAAGTTTGTTTTGGGGATGACTCACCCTGAGTCCCTTCAGGTTGTAAGGTTCCAGAAACTGGAATTGATGGGATCTGCCCTGTTCCAGTTCTGTAACCCTAAAGCTTGAAGGGACTCAGGGTGAGTCATGCCCAAACCAAACTTCCTGCCAACCTACACCCTTTAGGGGAAATGGTTTTCTGGGAAGTGGATGCCCAGGGCCGAAAAGGCTGTGGAGCTACAGTTAAGTGCTAACATAACACTGATCTGAGAAGGCTCTAGACCTCCTTTCATCTTCATTTTTCTGTGTATGTTCACAATTGCACCCTTCAGTCTCTGCAGAGGGTACAGAGCACAGGCATGCTAGCAGGGGGCACAGCTTCTGATTATCTCACACAGGTTAGGAAAGCACTCAGGGATCTTCCTCCAATGTCATCAACTGTCACAACCTTCCCCTCCATGAGTTACAGAAGTGTTGTCATCTCGTGGTTCACCTTGGCCAACTCTGCATATGCATCATGCCTGCCGATGGGATCTGCCCTGTTCTGGTTCTGGAACCCTAAAGGCTGTCCCAAGTCCAAAGCATGCCTGCCTTTCACAGAAGGACCAAGTCCTCCACTGGCCAGCTGAGCTCTGGAACCCCATGTGCCCAGAGCAGCTCTCGCCTGAGAAGACCCCGGCCCATTCTGGAGGTGCATCAGTTTCAGGACCGTGTGGAGACCTTGTCCCTTTGACTTAGGCCACTCCAAGTTCAGGGAGCCAAGGGAGGAGGAGCCCTGAGCCAGTGCAGGTGTGTGCTGTGCTGCTAGGACCAGAGCACTACCCTGCATTCAGGCCTGGAAGCCAGCTCAGCTCCTCTGCTCCTCCTTGGAGACTTCAGGAGTTGGGAAGGGATGGGTCTGACCTGGGGGATTTGGACCTGAGCTGGTTCCGCAGGCTGAACTTGCTGATCCGTCTTTGCACGCACTGGGCGAGCCAGGGCTCCACGCCACGTTTTCACAAAACAACTTCCCTGTGCCTGGAGGACTGAAACTTCCAGCTCATGATCAGTGTAGGTTTCTTCCCAGTTCACCTCATCTGGGAATTCGGGTATGTGCAGAGTTTGCACACAGAGCAAGGGGCTGTGCCTCTGAAAGGCCCCCTAACTAGAATCCCATGGTATCCTCCCATCTCCAAGCACTAGGTCCCCGGAGACCAAGACAGAAAAATGGTCCAGGACGTTCCTAACCCTCCTTCGGTTTCTTTTTTTTTTTTCCATTTATTTTTATTTTATTAAAATACAAATGTCAATCAGACAGTTTCAAGACACCTTAACCATACAGAGTCGATGATTTAATACATTGCAAACCGTTTTCATAACGTTTTGGTATTGTACAAGGTGCATACATGATATTATATTTACAGATATTATTTCAGCAGATATCTCTTATCAGTGAAGAGTGTAGTTGCTTACTTATCTTTTTTTATAGCTGAATTATATCAAAAATTCAATAATTATTTACCTAGTGGATGACCATAGCACTAAAAGCCGACATAATATCCTGTCCAACCACCATTAGTGCAGATCTTGCCTCTCATAGAATTATGTAGAAGCACAGCATTATCTATCCCAACTGTACTGTCTATGCACACACATCATGATTTTTTCTTTCTACAACCCTTCCTTTGTCTACACCTGACAAAAGTGGGCACTCCATTGACATTCAACTACCTTAGGTGCTTGAACTCGACACCACAATCCAACACAGTCCAGCATTCTGCAACCATAGGGAGTTATTCAAAGAAATTGTCGACCATATCCATTTACAGCTCAGCTTAATATTATGGGCTCACGATG
>PVKA01001815.1:116181-137152 GCA_004027165.1 Ctenomys sociabilis | reverse complement strand
AAGGCCAGCCTGAACTGCATAGTGAGACCCTATCTCAAAAAGACAAAAAGAAAGGAAAGGAAAGCATTGTTTCTTTTGCCTCATGAGTAAAAAGATCACTATAGCAGACAGGTGGTATTCTGGGTTCCTCCTTGTGTTTCTGAACCTCTCTTTTCCAATTAATCTCTTCTATGACTGTGGATCCCATCCTTGAACCAGTGACCCTGGGCTCTTTCTCTATTGTACTTAATAAATCTTACCTACTATTTATTTTGACCTTCTTATTTGGGTTTCTGCATTTGGGGCATTTCAATCCTCCCTGGTACATCATATTTTGATACCAATATTCAAGAGGTTATGACACAGTCTTGTAAAACATTCACTCTCAAAGCTACCTTAGGCTTGTTCTCTATGCCACAGAAAGGCTGATTTATATGATGGGTAGTGAAACTGCGTAATTCACATTTTGTAACAAAAAATTTTATCCATATGTTCTCAGAGCCATCATAAAAGGGTCAGTATTCATTACAAAGATGGCCATCCCCAGCTATGTCTGAAGGGTTTGGTTGGAATTATATTTCTGCAAATCATAATCATCCCCAGTAGAATGGTAACGGCAGAATGTTCTGGAATGCTATTCACTAGAGTTTGGACCTGGAATGTCCGTTAGAGGCTTATGTGTTACAGGCTTGGCTTCCATTTTGTTGCACTGAGTAGTGGTAGAACCTTGAAGAGATTAGGCCCAAGGGGAGGTCCTCAAGTCTTTAGGGTGGATGAGCAATGCCCTTGGTAAGGATATAGTGGGCCACCGGGCTTCTCTCTTTTGCTTCCCATTCATGAGACAAACTGTTTTGCTCCAACACACATTCCTTACCAGCCAACAGAAACCTCCAAAACTGTGAGCCAGAGTAAACCTCTCTTGCTAAGTTGATTACCTCAGGTATTTACAGCAAGGGGAGGCTGACTACCACTGCAGTTTAAAACTCTTAATTTGGGCAAAAAAGGCATGGCAGATGGTGTCTCAGCCACTTTCTTTGTTGCTGACACAAAATACCCAACATCCACAATGTAAATAAAGAAGGAGAGATATATTTTGGATCATACACAGTTCTACTCAGAGTTGGCTGGCTTCTGGCCAAGCTAAGCATGGCACAGAGACATCGTGAGAGAAAGCTGCTCATGTCATGCTAACCAGAAAGCAGAGAGAAAAGAGAGGAACCAGGAAGGAGACAGACCTTACTAAATATGACCCCAAAGACCTGCTTCTTCTAACTAGATCCCCACCTTCTAACTGCACAGTGAGCCATAGCACCTCTCCCCAGATTGAATCAGCTCTCCAAAGCTCCACTTACAAGCACACAAGGTTTTGGAGGGACATTGAAATATAAGCCCTAACAGATGGGAAGTGAACTCATATTTGATAAGCTTGCTTTTAAATTTGGGCTAGGACACACTGAGATTTAGAGAGAAGGAAAGAAGCAAAATATGCTGCACAGATTGTCTTCTGAGCGAGCCCTCAAGAAACTTGTGCCAGACTTCTTGAATAAAGACTTCTTGAATAATTACCAAATTAGTAAGTCAAATGTTATTAATTTGATACTCTTTGATCATAGCACCCTGCCTCATTCATGGGTACTGAGAAAACCAAATTGTAAATATGAACTTAAAAGGAAATCCCTTTCAATTTTCTAATTCTATGTTAATCATCAATGCATCATCATATATTTTTTTTTTTTTTTTTTTTTTTTCAGAACCAGGGATTGAACTCGGGCCTTGCGCTTGCCAGGTAAGTGCTTATTCCACTGAGCCATCTCCCTGGCCCCAACATCATCATATTTTTATGTCCTGTCCCAAGTTAGTTCCTTCTTCTGCAGGGAGACATTATGCAAATAAATTATTACCATGACCAGGAAAAATGTCATACAAACATTCAACTGCCTAAATTGTAAACATCTCAAAAAAGGAGAGAGTAAAACAGCATAAGCCATCATGTAAAGTCATTGATATTTTAAAAGTAACATGGCCTAAAAACTAATACAAATTGTTTTTTCTTGAGAACTCTATAAAGGGGCCAGGAAAATGGCTCAGGTAGAATAAGTGCTTCCCTGGCAAGCACAATCCCCAGTTCTGGGGAAAAAAAAAAGAACTCAATAAAAATGCCCAAATCACATTAAGACATATTATCAGAATAACAATTTGGTAGACTCAATGCATATCTTTACTCAAGTAAGTAAAGAGCTATAGCTTACTACAGGGTAGAATTAACACCTAAATGATTTGAAGATTTCAAACAGACTGGAAGTTCTAGAATTATTCAACCCAAAATCTTAAACTTACCCCTTCCACTAAGCCTTGGTTTTTAAGCATATTGATCTAATTCTGAAACAAGTCTTCTTAAGAAAAATCTTTAAAATATTCCAGAAGAAATGAAAACTTCTTCACCTGAGTGTTTATTTCCTTCTTCTTGGACCATGGCCTGCATTTGGTTGGGAAAGAGGCTTGGGTCAGATTTTTCCACCAGTTTTCTTGATCTATACAAGCTTGCTATAAACCAAACCCCTGCAGCTTTCCTATCCTGGCAAAGCTGGAAAAGGCATAAATATTTTTGGCAAAGCAGAAGCCAAAAATAAGACAAGGTTTTTTATTTCAAGATCACATAACATTGGTCAAAGTGGCATACTGAGGCAAACAGCTAAAACATATTTTTACAGCAAATATGTGGTGATATAGAAATATTTCTTACACTAATCCATGTCAATGATCTAGCTGAGGTTTAAGAACATGAGAATGCATAGGAGGCCTTGTTTTAGATGGAGATTAGGTGCTGATGTACCACTGGCCTCTCAGAAATAGGACCACCAGCTGGGCGGACTTGAAGTTCAGACCTTGAAAATACTATACAGACCAATGGTTTCCAAACTTTAGGGCGTTTCAGAATCCATTAGAAAACATGCCTGGGCTGCAAAGCTTCTGATTTAATGAATCAAATGAGAGGCACATACATTTGTATTTCTAACAAATATCCTGGTGCTGCTCCTTCTGCTGGCTCTCAAATACAGTTTGAGAATGACTACAGTCAAAGCACTTGGACAACCCAATGGTATTTCGGAAGAGAGAAAGCCTTCGGCTCCATCAATCCTGCATTTTCATATAATATCTACTTATAGTAAACCCACTGACACCTTATAAGAATTATTCACTTGGTGAATATTTACTATTCAGTCCAATGAGGAGTAATCAACTTGGGCCTTCCAAGAACAGAATTTGAAAGGTAACTGGAATAAGCCAGAATATAGAAAAAGTCCCAAACTCAGGACTCAGGATGTTTCCTTCTCTGCAGATTTCATTACCATCCCTGAATCTACTTAATTGTAAAGAACTACAACTGATGATTACTTGTATTTGATCAAACTTGGTTTCTCCTTGACATTATTTCTTTTAGCTGTCCTACTGACTCTGTTATAAATATCACACTCTAAACTGGTGCAAGATCTTTTAAAGTTTTGTATTATCTCAGAGAAGTAATGCAACAGAAAATCATATTAGGCAGCGTAATTTCACTTTGTCATTTAATTTGTTCTGTGAGCCACCAGGTTGATTATATCATTTGCTGCATCTCCCCTTGCTGTCTACCAGCCCTCTTTTCTACCATGCTGACACTTGCCTTGGCTGTGTGACTTGCTTCATTCAATGGCACCTGGGGGAAGTGGTCCATTAAAGGCCCTGGATTCTTCCACTGCCCTTCCATCTACAGTCCATCTGGACTTTCCTGGGTAGAGCATACACCTCCAAATTTATTTCTGAATAAAGAGGATGTGGAATGAAACCCCAGTTGCCCTGGTTCATGCACCATGAATGAGAAATAAACTGATTTTTCTAAGTCACTGAGACTGGGGTCTATTTGGTACTGCTTGGTAATTTAGCAAAAATATAACATGATAGGCTAGGCATGGTGATGCTTGCCTGCAATTCCACCCCAAAATTTGAAACCGTCCTAGTCTATACAGGAAAACTCTGACTCAAAAGCAAACCAGAAGTACCATATGAATACATACAATATGTAGAAGAAACCCTTTAATGATCTTTGTGCTGAGATAATATGATGGAGACTATGGAAAGAATGTAGGAAATTTACATGGTCTCGTTTGCCAATGATAAATCTCAGATCCAGAAGTTATACATATAGTATATAGACTACTACTACTCCAAGAAAATATGAGAACTAAGAATTGAGTGCCATGTTAGGAATTTGATCAATCAGTAGAGTCCACTGAAGCCTAATATTTAGACAAGACATAAGAATTCTCAAAGTTCTAAAGCTCATTTAGAACTCCATTGACAACTACCTCCAATTTAAAGCCATGTTTGGTTCAAAACCTGAACGCTCTTTGTGGAACTGCTATAAAGGACAGTGCATAAAGCTCCCATGAAAACACAATAACCTATTGTCCTGACTGCATAACAGGTGTAAATCAGCATGAAGATGAACATAGTAACTGCTGTAAACTATTCAAATCATATGACTAATTTTGCTGTCTAATTTCTTCTTTGTTAAAATATTTTTGATAATTTATATTCCCATTTTTAGCTTGCTTAATTGAAAGAATATGGAATATTCAAACCAGGATAGCTGTATATCTCATGGGGATGTGTTTCTCATTATGTAAGGGAACTGTCCTCCAACCCCCACCCCCGTCTCCTTCATTTTCCAGCATCTTTATTACTTCGTAATAGCTCATGGATTTTTTCATTGAAGAATAATTATCCTCTACTCAGTTCACACAATCCAGGTGGGTTTAGCCTTACCTGCTGCAGCAGGCTGGTTACACAGTCTATCTCTGCATCCTGTTTGATAGTTCACTTATAGGCACATGCCCCTGTGGGTTCCATGACAATAAGATTCAACATGTTTGAAAGAGTTTACCTTTTCACATTTGCTGTGAAATCTGGACTGTACTTGTGAGTTCTGGGCTAAGAAAAATAGATCACGTCTGCAAAATTATCCAACATGGGAGAAAAAAATAATCCAAGATGAAGAACCAGGTGATTTTGGTCATCTGAGTGTCAACGTATAGCCAGCCAAACTTCCAAATTTTTTATGGTTAATTGAAGCCATAAGTTCCTTTTGTGCTTGACACTGTGTTTTTGTCATGCAAATAAGGGTTCTAGGTTATAATAGAGGAAATTAACAAGATTGTCATTTTTCAGCCTCTTATGAGCTTAGAAAATGCTAATTAACCTCCCAGGCATTCCCCAGACTCTGGGTGACTGAAAAGATGACTTCGGCTGTAGTGTCCTGCTCTGGGCCTCAGTAAACTGACCAAGGTAACTGTCTCCCAGGCATATTAACAGCCAGCCGTTTCTTTGCTTTTCACTCAGCAATACCCAACCTCATTCTTCCTGTGTTCTTTTAAATGTATGAATAGGTTATTGGATAACTTTGTTGTATTTTATTCTAGGGATGAACTCATAAGAATACATTTCTACATTTATGATAGTGGAGATGGTTCAGAAAATCAACAGGTATTTATTGACAGGTTTTTAAAGTATTAGGATATTATTCTAATGTAAGCATAAGCTCTCATAAGTGTTCTCTACACCCAATGCCATCCTAGTGTGCACCAACTCAGAGCCAAAATTACTAGGTCCAGATGTTTGCCATTACCCACCACTAGAAAAATGATATTGCTTCAACCCTTAGTTCTATGAGAAATTGTTAAATAAAAATGATTTTATAGTTTACCTACACTTAAAAATAAGTGTATATATCCAGGACTGGTGGTGAACATCTGAAATCCTAGCATTTGGGAGGCTGGGGCAGGAGGAACACTGTAAACTCAAGGCCAACCTGGACTAAATAATGATTTCAAGACTGGTCTGAAACACATGGAAAGACCTTGTCTGAAAAAAGAAAAAATAAAAGAGGAAAGAATAAGTATATATAACAAACTAGAATTAGTTCTAAGTGGAATTTAAAAAAGAAATTTCAGGGCTGGCAAGATAGCTCAGCAGACTAAGCACATACTTTAGAAAGCACAGGGACCAGGGTTCAGTCTCTGGTGCTGCATGCCATGCAGAGCTCGCCTTTGGGGTGCACTGAGCCAGCAAATGTGTCCCAGCATGGTGGGGCACGCCTGTAATTCGAGCACTGAGGAGGCTGAAAACAGGAGGATCACTATGAGTCTGACCTGCATAGTGAGACCCTGTACCAAATACATAAATGAAAAACAAAAAAATTCTTTTTCAGTTCTATATTACTATCTCAGTGAGATTGGTATCTATTTAAGTACAGCACAGTTTAATATTTATCTATTGCCATTTTGCTATGCATACTTCCATGTACTTTAATACACTGGTATAATTACTGCTTTACATCAAATTGCTTACTTCTAACAGTAAAAGATCTCTGGGTTTAGATATATAGTTACTTTCAAAATTTTAATATAGAATCTTCATTACCAGATAGAGTTAAATATGAAGGCTGTTTTTCTCCTTGTTGGTGGTTAGATGGCTACTGCCAGCATTTAGTATCCAGGGGCTGGCTTCTGTCTGTATTTGAGCAGCCCAGCAACTTTCTGTCTTCTCTGAGTGCTCTCTGTCTCCTGCGACCGTGGTCTGCCAGCACCATAGCTGTTGCAGGGAGGGGGTGCACATTCTACTGCTTTTGGCTGGGAGAATAAATTCCAGCTTGGATCCAAGTTGAAAATGAATCCCCCACTAGGCAAAAACATGGACTCTAGTATACTTCCTGTGTACCCCAGTCAAAACCCCTTTGGCCACAACAACCTGGAGTTTCACAGTAAAGCCATTTCATGCGTTATAACATGTTGTGCGCTGGGCACTATGGGAAATGCAAAGGCACAAGACCAGGCTCACTGCATGAGGGCTGCATGAGAGCCAACATCTGTGTGTACCCAGAAACACACATGCATGTGTGTGTGCATCCCCATGGCACACACCCCATAACTAATGCAATACTGCGTATAGAGAAGCCAAACCTGTTAGACACTGACAGTTTATTGGGGAGATGAAATCAAAGTAAGCATAAGATAGGAAAGATATCATGGAGAAAATCAAATTTGAGTAGGTCTTTGGGGTAGGGGCACTTGAAAGATGTGTGAAGTCTGGGCTGGCCAAAGGAAGGGGTCTCAAGTAAGTCAAGTCTTAATTATCAATTTAGATCAAAAATCTGTTTCAACAACTGCTTGCCATAATGCAGGCCACATGTGTACACACTGAATTCTTCCCCTTTGATTGCTTATTTTGGCCCTGTAAACCTCCAACCTATATCTTTTTGGTTTTCATTTGCTGATGCATATTTAAGCAGGTTCCTAGTATCGTTTTTGCTGAAATCTAACAGAACAGTGACATGTGTGTTAGATCTGATTGTCCTTGTGTATTAAAAACTATTAAAGTTGCCTACAAGCTTCCAAAATTTTTAATGTTTAACACTCATCAAGGAGGCAATTCTATCAGCTAGGTTAACCTAGAAGAGTGCTGTCCCCCTGTTTATTAAACTGATGCATTTGTTAGGAGCCTTTATTTTAAATCCAGTCATCCAGTAAATATTTCCCTAATGCTTTTAAAATAAATAAAACCCCAACTTTGCCTTTAAGCAGCAATAAAATCAGGAATGCATCAAAGCAAGAAATTCAAAGTGCAGCTCAACGTGGTCATGAGAGAACCACTGTTCAAAGGCTTTGGAAAATGACCCTGGAAAGGTGTAATATTTATATGTCAAGTCTATCTCACCACAGCTAGATCATAGTTGAAAAAGAAATATTTCCAGCCAGTCACCATTGATTTTTTGGAATGTGCTCATTGGCTTTATTTGTCCTGTGGATTTGTTAATAAATATTTTTTGGCATAACGTTAGATCACTTTTAAAAAGCAAAAACATCTCAAGAATTTGTTTTGTTGGAACACAAAAAAAACCGACACAACTTATTCAAATAGAAATACAGTACTTGGAAAGCTGACAAGCAACACTTTTCACTGGGTGATTTTGACACAACGGTTGGATCTTACTCGGCCAAATGCCTTTGACAAAACAAGAGGAGTGGAGTAGGGGTGAACACGCTGGCCTATGAGTCTGGAAATGACAAATTATTCATCATGCTGAAGGAATCCCACAAGTCTATCCTATAAATTTATTTTGCTTGCTTAGCACTGACTCCAGCACCTACTTCCTTTCTCATGGATGCAAAGCTGTAAATGACTCACGGTAGGAAGCGTCCTAGGAGAGTTTTCTCTCAGTTAGAAGGAAAGCCAAGTGCTATAGCCTCAGCCTTTCCTTCCGCAACTCACAGAGCTTTTCACTAAGGATTCCTATGGAATCTTTACTTTTTCATTGGTGCTAATGGAAGACATTCTAAATTTTTTTTGTAGAAAACATCTGGTACATCAATGCTTGCCTCTAACAATGGAACACGAAGATAGGGACAAGTTGAAGCAAAATGCAGCTCTTCTTTCTTTTCCTTCTATAGCTACAGCACTTGTTCTTACAGGGAATTTCTAATAATTTTATCTCTCTAACTAAAGATTATTTTTAGCAAATAAAATGCTGGGTTTTGGCACTGATAAACACTCAAACAAAAGTGCTTGTTATGCTTTGTCATTACAGTTCACCATAATCTGTGACATTCTGAAACAAATCTACCAAAATGTTGGTCTAAAACCTAAGTCCTGGAGATTAAGCCTTTTCGAATTAACAAGTATTATCACTTGCCTGAAAGATCTGGATTAAAAATTAAAAAGATCTGGATATCTCTCAGGAACAAATAAAAATATAATGGGACCAGGTAGATAGCTCCACAGTCTAAGTGCCTGCCTGGCAAACTCAAGGACCTGAGTTCAATCCCGAGTATCATGCTGTGGTGGCCCCTTGCCAAGTTGGCCCCTGAAACTGGGTGTGGTGTTGCACCCTTGTAATCCCAGCACTGGGGAGGCTGAGACAGGAGGATCACTATGAGTCTTAGCTGCATAGTGAAAGCCTATACCAAATTAATAAATAAATAAATGTTTAAAAATATACTACTCACATCTTTTTCCACAACAAATAAATTAAGAGATGAACCCATTATTTTCAAAATTCCCTTTAAAAACAAATGTGTGTATTGGTTTTATGGTAATTTATACCACAGGATACTAAGGACAGTGAATGACTGAGTTAACAGGAAACAATGGTATTTATAATTGTCAACAAAATACAACTACAAATGTTATGATAATGATCAAATGTTGGTCACTGAACCTTACGGTCATAAAATGCAATGGAACAGTTGAGCCCAATGCCACAAACCTATAATCCCAGAGCATTGGGAGGCTGAGGTAGGAGGATCACAACTTCAATCCCCGCCTTGGGACCTGAAGGAAAACTTGTCTTAAAATTTAAAAATTTTAAAAACTGGAGATATGTCTCTGTGGTAGAGTCCCTATAGGTTTGATATCCAGTACCACACACAAGAGATGAAGGATAGCAGATGTTCAGACAGTTGTCACTCTTACGTCCAACAATAGGAGCATATCAAGATCAAAATGCAAGCCCACCCAGCATTCTGATCTGAAGGGAACTCTGAAGAAGATCATTCTGGTACTAAGATGACTAAATACATGCATCAAATTCCTTCCTTACTGAAAAAAAAAAAAAAAAAAAAAAAAAACTACTTAAATGACTGAAACCGAGACTCCTAAATCTTTCCATATCATCTACAAAGCATTAGCATGACAGTACCATTTTTCTACTCTATTATAACTTTCTTTCTGTTTCCAAACTATCAATCATCACATGAACTTATCTAAGATTGCATTTCTGTGTTAGTGAGCCTCTATAGGAACCAACATAGAATATTGGTCAAAGAACATTTTGTTTCCTAAAACTATAAAAATATAACTCATACAAATGTATAATGAATAAACAGCAAATATTTTATTTTGTTCACAATGAAGAAACTAATAGTTTATTAGCTTAAACTTTCATTAAATGAAGGTTTAAAGAACTGTACATGTGTAGGTAATAGAGAATGCCAAAATGAATTTACAAATATCTACAAAGCTGGCTGATCCCCCAGGCAATAACAACTGGACCCTACCTGATACATTTCACTTGTATTTCTACAGATAAAAATCACTTGCATTACTACTACCTTTTAGAATTTAAATAGCTATAAATAGTTCAAAAACAATAAGAGGTAATGACAAGTAAGAGGTATTTTTATTTGTTTTGTTCGTTGAGACAGGATCTTGCTATATAGTTCAGGCAAGCTTTGAACTCACTATGTAATCTAGGCTGGCTTGAACTAATGGCAATCCTCCTGCCTCAGCCTCCTAAGTGCTGGGACAATAGGCATGGGTCACCACACACAACTAGAGAGGAATTCTAAAGAGGACAACAGTGTGATATAAGATGATTCCCATCACTTCCACCCTATTAGCATTCCCATGATTGTCATGTGGCATAGCAACAGGGATTTTGCAAAAGTAATAAGGTTATTAATCAGTTGACCTTAAGATGCAGATAAACCTAGAATAATCACACAAGTCCTTCAGGAGCTCCCTAGCTGGTAGCTAGAAGGGGTTTGATGCATAAGGAAGACCTGATAGGCACGAAGATAGCCAGGGCCTAGGGAAAAGGATCTGTGGGTGTCCTCTACTTGGTAGAAATGCTCTCCATCCAGTTCCCAGCAAGAAAACAAGGGCTTCAGCCTGACAAGGGCATGCAACTGGAGTTTAACAACAATACAAATGTGCTGGGAAGAGAAATTTTCCCAGACTTCTCAGACAATTACTCAGCCAATTAATGACCTACTTTAGTTTTGTGTTACCCTTAGCAGAGAAGCCAGCAAAAGTGGATTGGACAACCAACCCGTGGAGCTGGGATCTGATGCATGAATGGTATTTTAAACTGACATTTGCCACGCAGCAACAGAAAACCGATATACACATTAATCTTCTTTGCCCATTTCAAGAATATGTGTCATGCAATATATTAATAAATAGTTGTTAAATATATTTTTAAAAGCAACTGGACAGCAGTTGGAGAATTTCCCCTTGATGCTGGTATTCACTCTATGAGAAAGCAGGTTTTGAGACTCAAGGTCGTGCTTGAGAGACAAACCATAAGTATTAGATTTGCTGCCCATAGAATCCACAGAAGGACGGCTGGCCAGATAGCTCAGGAGATTAAAGCACCTGCTTACGCAGATGCAGGGTGGGTTTGAACCCCTGGGTGCTACACTGGCCCTGCCCCCAGAGCATGGCGAGGAGGGATTGAGACTGGGCATGTTGGTGCAGGACTTTGGAGGCTAAAAACAGGAGGAGCACTACAAATCTGATCTCTGTATTGAGACCCTGTAGACCTTGTACTAAATACATTTTTTAAAAAAGAAAGACTCCACAGAAGGAGCCAGAGCATGCATTTCTCTTTCTGTCTGCATTTGAAACATCATAACCTCTGCTTTTAAGGCATGGGATAGCATGCCTGTTATCTCAGCTTTTTGTGAGGCTGAGGCAGGACGATCACAAGTTCAAACCTGGCCCAAGAAACTTAGTGACTTAGGATAGCTTGTCTCAAAATAAGAAACTAAAAACAGCTGGGAAAATGTGCAAATTCAAGGTGAAAATCCTGGGTTTACTCCTCAGTATTGAAGAAAAAAAAAAAAAAGTACTTGCTAGTTTTTCTAGCAAGTGAATACTTGTTAGTGAATACTTTCTTTATAAAAGTGAAGCATTTACGAACGTAGTGACAGAAACCCTGTCCTGGAGAACAGGCAGCTTAATTTCTGGCAGGGGCAGAGGCCCTGGAGTGAAAGCTCAGTCACTCTAAATCCAGTGGGCCGGGGTTGGGAGCCCTCACCCCGCCCCGCAGGAAAGCCAAAACAGGAAGTATCCGTGAGTGAGCTGCACGGCCAGGGCCCAGCTGACAAGACCCTGCCCGGGGCAAGGCACGCCTGTCCACCTCGCCCTGGGCGGAGGGTGCTGGGAGTAGCGGAGCAGCTTGGGGCAGACCAGCACGTGGCTTCACATTCATAACAACCAATGAGCCTCCTCCTCATTTGATTCCTAAAGCTGTGATCTAATTTGTATTTTTTTAAAAATCATGTAGACAATGTAGGTTCCTCGTTCAATTTTTGTTACTCTCTTCCACTACGTTAGAGCATGAGAGAGCATGTACCTATTTTTCTTTTCTTCTAAGCAAACACAAAGACAAGCAAAAGTAAAGGTAAAACATCTTGCCGTTTAAAGCTTCTCTTTATCTCTCATTTTCCCCTCCAACTCTCCCCCTCATCCCAGGGTCTGACAACATTTTCAGTTTCTACCATTGGCATAAACCAATGTCCATGAAATAGAAGTAATCACAAATACACATTGGTTACCTAATGCATCAATTTCAGGTCTCCAGAACAAACCCAGGGAATGTTTCTTTTTTAAAGTAGCAGGTTTTAACACACACACACACACACACACACACACACACACACACGGTAGTTGATCTGTGAAAACATGCCCTCTTGCATACACTCCATACGCCTGCATGCATCTACCCTATACAACTCTATGCAAGAGAATCTGTGTACACAAATCACTTCTGCAGGTTTATATAAACCTAAGACTTCAACACATACTGGGAGAACTTTTGAGCTCTAGAAATTCTGTATTGATTTATTTTATGGCACAAATAATCATTCCTAGATACTATCTCCTTTGTAAGTGTGTTTCTGGCATAATTAAGCATTAAATCAGCACCAAGGCCAAATTAAACTTAGCAAATAAAACACTGAAAGCAGAAAGAAGTGGAGTATTTTTTTCTTAATTAGTGCTTAGGGAAGCTGGCCATGGGAACAAATGTCGCCCCTACTGTTCTGGTTGAATCAGAAGGACTGGAATTTCAAGCCTAGCCTGGACAGCTAGGTGACTTATCAAGACTGTCTCAAAATAAAAAATTAAAAAGAGGAGGATGGAGCTATAGCTCTCTGGTGAGAATATACTCAGCAAGGCGAAGGCCCTTGGTTCAATCTCCCGCGCTCTCCTCCTACCCCAAATACAGCAAAATTTGGAATCCTTGGGAAAAATAGTTCTTATCAGTTATAATGATGTCAGCTAGAAAACAAACAAAGAAGGCATACTATATTTGTCCAGGTCTAACCAGACAGCCAACACAGAACATTTTCTAAATTGCTGGAAGGTCAAAATTAATTCTATGTTCTTTTTTTTTTTTTTGGAAAAGTACCTTCAGTACTTGTTTGTATAACAAATACTTTTTGTTGTTGTTGTACTGGGGATCAAACTTGGGACCTTGTGCTTGCCAAGCAGGTGCTTATTCCACTGAACTATATCCTCAGCCCCCCTATTTGTATAACAAATGATGCTTTTACATTTTAATTTTAGAAATCTTCTTTGCCTCCAAAATCAAAACTGTCATTTAGGTCAAATGGTGTATACAAGTTTTCTATTGATGCTCTAACAATGTACCACAAACTAAGAGGCCATCAAACAACACAAATTTATCATCTTACAGTTGTAGGGGCCAGGAATGCAAAATTCTTCATGCTAGGCTCAAAGCAAGGTGATGCCTTATCTTTTCTAGTGCTACGCATGGCTTGCAAGCTTTGGTCCAACCCTGCCAGCAACAGAAGCTCTCCTGCCTCCCTCTCCTTCCTCCTCTCCCCTCTCTGACTTCCCTACTTCCTCTTCTAACCATCCATCTGGTTACCCTGGGCTTGTCCTAAAATCTAGGGCATTTCTCCCATTTCAAAATGCTTCGTTCTGTCATATTTCCGAAGTTCCTCTTACACTGTAAGTTAAAATAGTCACAGTTCTAGAAATTAGGATTAGGGGTCCATTATTATGTCTATCACGCTACAGGGCAATAGAGCCAAATTTATTATGTTTCTTCTGATTTTCGGTGCATAATCTAAATAACTAATTTCTAGGGCCGGCGAGATAGTGCAGAAGACTGAAGTGCCTGCTTAGGCAAGTACAAGGACTGGGGTTCGATACCAGTTTGACAGGCCATGCTGGCCACACCCCTGAGAGTGCTGAGCAGGTGACCAAGTCCAGGTGGGCTGTCACATGTCTGTAATCCCTGTGCTGGGGAGGCTGAAAGCAGGAGAATCACTACAAGTCTGAGCAGCATAGTGAGACCCTGCACAAAGTACATTTAAAAAGAAAATCATAAGATAAATGACTAATTGCTCACCTTTGGAAGAAAAATTAATCTGTAATGATGTTT
This sequence comes from Ctenomys sociabilis, assembly GCA_004027165.1. Taxonomy (NCBI): domain Eukaryota; kingdom Metazoa; phylum Chordata; class Mammalia; order Rodentia; family Ctenomyidae; genus Ctenomys; species Ctenomys sociabilis. The sequence continues at coordinate 122,943 of PVKA01001815.1, read as the reverse complement.
ACTTAGCATTTATTGAACACGTTTTCTCAAATACTATATCTGCACATTCCACCCTTAAACAAGCCTATGCTATTAACTTTATCTCATGATATGTGTGAAAATATTGAAACATAGAGTATTAATTACTTGCTCAAGATTCCAAATCCAACTAATAACAGGGCCAGAGTGACCCCAGAATTTCCTGTCCTGTTTTCTATCCTAACCTCTCTAGAACTCAGCAAATGGTTTATTTATTTCTCCTGCAAATAATAAAGTGTACTTAACTATACCTTTAGCTATCAACCAAAATATGACAATACAAACTAGAGTTGTATTTTAGACTACAGATCAGGCGATTTCTCTTCTTAGAACTTTGCCTTATCTGCAATTGACAGCACATCCGTAAGGCTATTAAATTAACTTTCTGTGAGCTAAATATGTTCACTTCAGACTATTCACTATAGCCATAGAAGGGGAGCATCCTAAGGGTTAGTGGCATATATAATTCAATCTCATTCAGCCTTAAAGAAGAAGGAAATCCTGTCATTTATGACAACCTAGAGGATATTATGATGAGTGTAAAAAGCTAGGAAGGAAAAGATTGTTATTGAATGATCTCACTGATACCTATAAGGAATCTAGAAAAGGCAAGCTCAGAGAAGAGTGGCAGCTGTCAGAGACTGGACTGGTGGGAAGATATTGGTCAGGGTATCCAGGTTCAGTTATGCAGGCTGAATGCATTCTAGAGTCTAATGCAAGCAGCACAGAATGGTGATCATAGCAACAATAATTACCATCTACTTGAGAATTACCAAGAAAGTAGATCTGTAATATTTTCAACACACACAACAATAACTGTGAGGTAACATCTATGTTTATAGCTTGATTGTGCCTCACCCACTGGGGGAAGATGAGACTGAGATTGAGACTAGGCATGGTGGCACATGCCTATAATCCCAGCACTTGGGAGGCTGAAAACAGGGGAATCATTACAAGTCCAATTTGTGTAGACACTGTAGACCCTGTTCTAAAAATATATGAAGGGAAGAAAAAATTATAGCTTGATTGGAGTAGTCATTCCACAAATTATGCATAGATACCAAAACATCACGTTACACAACATAAATATGTGCAATTATTGTCAATTATACCTAAATAAGGAAAAATAAAGTTAATATGTGAAAATAAAGGATTATGAGAACCACTTTTGCACTTACTTATGAGTGTATATTCATCTATTGGGTATAATTTTTTTTAAAACTTCAATATTTGACTATTAATTATTTTAATCAGAGCACTTTCCAATGTTACTTAGACAAATTAAGGTAAATACATTTGAGAACAAATCAATCAAAAAAAAAAAAAACAAAAACTCTTTAAGCACATGCACCTGAGACAGCAGCATTCTTAGGGAATAGACCAAAAACTACATCTTTTCGAACTATTGCCTACAACTTTAAATTTATAGCACTTTCACCAGCATCTTTAAAAAAAAAAAAAAAAATTGTACCAGAACTAAAATTAATTAGTAATGCAACTGTTTATTTCACATTTATCTCCTGGTAGATTCTTAAAGTTAAATTAAAACTAAAACCACAGCAAATAATAGAATGTACCATATACAGTGTGTACTTAATATTTGTTGATGGATGGAAGTAGAGAAAAAGGTAAGATGGTGAAGAAGAAAAAGGGAGGGGGAGAAGAATATTCAGTCACTATTTGAGGCCTGGATTAAAAAAAAGTGGTGCACAGGTGCCCCAGTCACAGGGACGAGATACCTGACACTCCCAAAAGGAGGAGAGGCTTGTTTTGACTCATGTTTTAGTCCCTAGTGTCAGCTGTTTCCAGAGCAAGAAGTCATGGTGGGAAAGTCCGGGTAGAGGAAACACCCAGGAGATGCAGTTCCAGGTCACACCCCAGAGCTGAGCCTCCTCTTCTCAAGCCCCACCTCCTAGTGGCGCATTCAGCTGTGAAGCCCCACGATGCCACCATCTCCTAGAGCCCATCTATGACTGCATGTGGCTCAGAAGGGACGTGGAGATATAAACCACAGCAGCAGCGGGATGTGCAGACTAAAGCAATCCAACACCTCCTGAGTCTGTGGTTGTAACTCTGACACACTGCACATGATGTAGAAAAAGAAATGTACAGATTTAAGTCTCTGTGGGTGGAAGCTGGTCCAAGCTTCCCAGAGTGGTATGACTGTAAAGGGTTTACTAGCCTGGAAGGAAGTGAGAAAAGTAGATTTTGTTTGATTGTTTGGTTTTGTATTTAGGACAGGGTCTCACTGCATAGATTAGACTCATAGTGATTCTCCTATTACAGCCTCCCAAGTGCTGGGATTACAGGCACTGCATAGATTAGACTCATAGTGATTCTCCTATTACAGCCTCCCAAGTGCTGGGATTACAGGCGTGCACCACCACACCCAGTCTCAATCGCTGTCTCCGGGCATCCCGGGGGCGTGGCTGGCACAGCAAGCCCAGGAATCGGACTCCTGGCCCCTGTGTCTGCCCAAGCAGCACTTTAATCCACTGAGCTACTTGGCTGGCCCTTAAAAGAAGATTTTTGAAATGGAGTCCTTTGAGGTTAGAAATGCCTCATGGAGAAGCAGGACAAGTCAAGAAAATATGAGATCTCAGTATCAGTATGAAAATGGCTTACAAGGGATGGGATGGCTACAGTAATCATCTTTGTCATCTTCTTCCTCACACTGAAGAGTAAGCAAACTGAAAGCACAAATGGTACCATTTATCTCTGAAATTCACATTCAGTAAATATTTAATAAATGAGACATGGCATAAATAGAAGCCATGATAAAATGAACTAGAGCAACGTGGTCCTAGAACCTTAGAGCTTTAACTCCCAGGATAAGATTCTCAGGGTAATCACCACAAAGAAAGCAACAGGTAGTCTAGAATGTAAAAGAGATGCCAGAAAGGACCAAGCCTTGGAGAGAGGAGAGAGGAAGCAGTGCTCTTCTCAGATAAACTGCGCAGAGGCTGAATGCTTGAGACAACAGTGTGTTCTGAGAACTGCTGCAATTTGATATAACAGCATAAATAGAATAGGGTTGGGTTCCTGAGGCTAAAGCGGAGAGTTTGAATCTTATCCCAAGGGGAATGGGCAGTGTTTAATAAAGCCAATCACCATGACTGGATCAGTTCCCTAGTTGTCTAGCAATTGAATTATACATCGATTATAATGGTTGATACATTGAGAACTGAGAAGTTTAACTGAGTGACTCAGCAGGGAGACAGGGTCCTCATTTTATAAATACCCTGAGTTTGTGGAAGAGGAGGGCATGGGGATGGTGTGGGCTAATAGCCGCCATACAGCACAAGGAAGGAAAAAGAGGCTTGCTTAACAACCCCCACCTATTTGCCCCTGCTGTTTTTACTGTCTTCTGCTGCCTTCATGTGCCATCCTGCCTTGGAGTCAGCTGCTTGCAGACTGCAAGCTCCACAAACCATGAACTAAACCAACCTTTCCTTCCTTAATTTTGGGGCCAGGGAGATGGCTTAGTAGAATAAACACTTCCCTGGCAAGTGCAAAGGCCCGAGTTCAAACCCCGGTTCTTCAAAAAAAAAAAAAAAAAAAGACCTTCCTTAATTTTGAGTGTCAGGTATTTTGTCTCAGCAACAAGAGAAAAGTAACTAAGACAGGGGTCACCTTGGAGAGTCTTCTAGACTGTGAAAGCAATCACCTGAAGAGTTCTGGAAAAGCTCATGAGCTCTGGAGTCAATTGCATTTCCACAGAGGGGTGACGATGAAGCAGGACAGGGAGACCAGATGAGAGAACAGGTGGCGTCTGGGGCATCCCCTGTGTTTCAGGTTAGAATTTCTACGCCACACCTAGAAAGAGAATGAAAAAGAAAAGAAAGAGGTGGGTAACACAGGTGAGCATGTAAAGGTTATTGTTCCAATGTTTTGTTTTCTTTACTGTATTGTTTTATTCATTTTTTCTTTTATTATCTAATTAATTTGTCTTTTACCATAACAAATCTCATTAGCTGCTGGACTAGCAGCACTCTTTCTGAATATTTGCATGTAATTTTGAACTTATTTTTATTTTAATTATTTTTGATGTATTTAGTACAGAGTCTCACTACACAGATCGGACTCATAATGATCCTCCTGTTTTGAACCTCTCAAGCACTGGGATTACAGGCCTACACCACCACGCCCAGACTTAATTGCTCTCTTAGCGTGCCCCAGGTGCACTCTGGCACAGTATGCCAGGGATCAAACCCCATCCCTGCATGTGCCTAACCAGTTGCTTTAATCCACCGAGTTATCTGGCTGGCCCAGTAATTGTGAACTTAAAGTGAAAACTATACATAAGAGTTTTGTGGGAAAGCCTAATTCACATTATTGTACAGATTCATGTTAACATGGTCTTTTCTATATTTATCATATGTAAGAGAGTCTAGTGTGAAGCTTGTTTTCTTTCATTTCTCTAAACTAAGAAAATCACATTGCAAAAGGGAGAGAAGGGGGAAAAACAAAGCAAGATATATCTGATGCAGGTATAAATTCCCTGTGACAAATGTTATCACTACGCATATCTAGGTGGTATACATATGGAAAAAAATCCTGAAAAAAAACTTTAAAATAAATGAGGCCAGGGAGATAGCTCAGTGGGATAAATGCTTGCCTGGCAAGCACAAGGCCCTGAGTTCGATCCCTAGTACCACAAAGAAAAAGTACAATAAATAAATGAGCCATCATATATTTCTCTCTTTTAAATAACTTCATGGAACTAAGTAATTAAAATACTTCTAAAATAATGCCCTCAAAAAAAGAAATAAAATAAAATAATGCCCTCCTATATGGCTCATCTCATGAATCCAAAGTGTGTCATCTTATTTTAAACTGTCTTACTGATGCAATATAGAAAACACTCAACCTAATATGTGTTTATTTGTTTAAACATTACTGCTGATCAAACCTGGGCATGCAAGGTGAGCATTCAAGCACTGGCCCTCAGTTTCAACCCCTTAAATAGTATTTGAAGTGATTGCTTACAGTTTCTGTGCAGTTCTAAACATGAATGCTTTCACTGACACACTGACAGATAAGGGATTCTTCCCACAAGCCTGACCCTGGTTAGCCACGCACTTGCAGCACCTGGAAAGACAAGGCTCTCTGTGTAGCATGAGTTCCTTTCGCCTGTCCTCCTGCTGCACAGTTGGCACTAGAGGGTGGATGGCTTTCATTGCCCTTGTCTGAGAATGTAGCCCAGGACTGCTCTGCTCCAGGTTATCCTAACTAACTGTTCAAGCAAATCAGCTATTTTTTCTTCTTGTTGAATTGTTATGTCATCGAATAATTATATAATCCCCCCAAAATTGTTGAATTACAAATGAAAGACTGAGCAGGAAAATAATGAATTTCACATTTTTGTTTTCATCCCTGAAGGCAGCCAAAGGCCATGAAAGCCCATTCATGTAGGAAACACAATTCTGTTGTGTACTCAAGTCTTTAGGGATGCAAGTAATCAGGAGAAAATGTTGATAATACATATTTAAGAATTAACAAACTACAGAACACACCCAATTAAAGTACATTATTAGAGCTGTTCATAGAGCAGTAGAAAGAATGCTACGTTTAGAATCCATGACCAATATTTGAGTTCTGGTGTGATTTAGAGATCTTTTGCAATGTCTTGATCAATGGCCAATAAATGATTTTTTTATATATTTCTATACATTAAATAGATAACATACACGTTTAATTTTTTTTTATCTTTCATTTATTTATGTACTTGGTATAGGTCTCACTATGCTTGGACTTGTAGTAATCCTCTTGTCTTCAGCCTCCCTACTGCTGAAAATTACAGGAATGTGCCACCATGTCTGATTTCAGTGGCTGGCACAGCTGGCTCAGGGTTCCAGGCCTGACACAGCATGTGGTACCAGGGATCGAACCTGGATCCTTGTGCTTGCCAGTCAGGCACTTAGGCTACCATGCTACCTCCCCAGCCTTGAAAAAGTAATTTTAAACAGAGAAATATTATGATGAGTGCCAAGGACTCACAAAATGTATATCATGTTTAGACCCTTCACAATATCAAATTTATATCAATATGTTTAATGAAATTAATGTAGAAATGATTAAATTGACTTTTTGTGCTCTCACTCTTATTCTCTCTGTCTCTGTCTGTCTGTCTCTCTCTCTCTTTCTCTGTGTGTCTCTGTGTGTGTGTGTGTGTGTATGTGTCTCTCTCTCTCTGTCTCTGTCTCTCTCTCTCTCTGTGTCTCTGTGTGTATGTCTCTCTCTCTCTCTGTCTGGGTATGTGTGTCTCTCTCTGTGTCTCTCTCTCTCTGTGTATGTCTCTCTGTCTCTCTCTCTGTCTCTGTGTGTGTGTGTGTCTGTGTGTGTGTCTCTCTCTCTCTGTGTCTCTGTGTGTGTGTGTCTCTCTCTGTCTCTGTCTGTCTCTCTCTCTCTGTGTCTCTCTCTGTATGTCTCTGTGTGTGTGTGTCTCCCTCTCTCTGTGTGTGTCTCTCTTTGTGTCTCTGTGTGTGTGTCTCTCTCTCTGTGTCTCTCTCTGTGTCTCTGTGTGTGTGTGTGTCTCTCTCTGTGTCTCTCTCTGTGTCTCTCTCTCTGTCTCTGTCTCTCTGTGTGTATGTCTCTGTGTGTGTGTCTCTCTCTCTGTGTCTCTCTTTGTGTCTCTGTGTGTGTGTCTCTCTCTGTGTCTCTCTCTGTCTCTGTCTCTGTGTGTGTGTGTCTCTGTGTGTGTGTGTGTCTCTCTCTGTGTATATGTGTGTCTTTCTCTGTGTG